>ONZH01016937.1:0-167480 GCA_900303285.1 Rhinella marina | reverse complement strand
TTTTAATAAGCACACCCTATGTTAATTTCCGTTCAAACTGCAGTATAAGCACATTGAATTCTGCAAAAATATGAAAGAACGTAAAGGCACAGTGAGCTGCAGGTCATAAAAACAATTTAATTGACAAGTTGTTTTGTTTTTTAAAATTATTCACAATTTGTTTTCTAAGAGATAGAAATCACTCAGCTGCACTGCAGAATATAGCAAGCCTAAGCAAATTTTCTCAAGAACTATGCTATTTAAATTCTGGTGCTGACAGACACAGCACAGTAATGAAGTATATACTTTCAATTTAGTTTAGCATTGCTTTTCCATAAGACAGTGGTTCTCCCTAGGGGCACAGCATACAGTTCTGGAGTGTTGTCCTTTGCTGGTCCTTTGTCATATCTTGACATGTCCTGCACAGACTCACATGCTTATGTGAAAAATCAAATGAAATTTTTTTTCCCAGCTTTAACTTAACTTAGGGTTAATGTGCAATAAATAGAGCATTTCAAATGAGGTAATTGAGAAAGATTAATTTGCCTAGTCACCATTTATATATTCAAGTATATAGCTTTATCTTTGGGCAGTACATACCATAAGTATATTTGGGGCTATATATGAGGGGCAATTTTCTATACAGTTGAGGAGGAGGTTAAAAAAATCTAAATGAAAGGCTTCCTGGGAGATGGAGGTGTTTGATTGTCTAAAGTGAACTCCTGCCCACCTACAAAAAGGGAATAAATTCCTCCAGATAAGCAGAGGAGTAAAAAAAAAAAGTGTGGAATAACCCCTTTGAAGTGTAACTGCTGTTTCATTTTTTATACTCTAATGGTATAGTACACCCTGCTGTATAAATGCTTTTGTGCTTCATAATTTAATATTTTTCAGTTTCACCTCATAATAACACCCAGAAATGTGTGCTACTTTCCTATTCAGCAGCCTCTTCTCACAGCATTGTCATGTGTAGGCCATCTCCTCTCTGATATAAACAAGAGGGCAGAGCACTGGGAGGAGGAGCTAGGCCCTGGGTGCCTGGGCTGCAGAAAGTGGAGGGGGGAGGGCTTCTTTAGATGGTGATATATCCTTAATGGTAGCAGCTAGAAACATGCAACCTGTCTTGTTTGAAAGCAGACATTCCAGGCTTTCATAGAAGACCAGAATGGCATCTAAGGTCCAAGCAACAGAGGAGAAATCACTGTTAGATATTGCGTCAGGAATAATCATGGGTAAAACCTGCTTTTACTTTCACTTTCAGCTTCATTCATGGCATACCGATTTCTATCAGTGATATCTTCCCCTGTACTGAACAGATTGCTGTCAGTGTGGAGGAGAATGAGGGAGCAGCTGCAGAGCTGACAGGAGGAGAGAAAGATAAAACCTTTTAACGTGACTGTTAAGAGGCTAATACAAATGCTTACTGATTTCATGTAATTGCAGGGCTTGTCTCTAGTTAGCTGTATGTGAGAGGATACACACTGCTCTAGGATAGTGGGGGACGTTATCTGCATTCTGATTGGTCTTGTCTGTCTCTGGTTAGCTGTATGTGAGAGGATACACACTGCTCTGGGGTAGTGGGGGGGTATCTGCAGTCTGTGAGGAGATTAAGGGCTTATGGGAAGTGAGGGAAATACAGGATGGCCTCAAGGACAGGGCAAAGATAATCACAGGAAGTGCAGCAGAGGCCATCTTAGGAAGATGCTGAAATAAAGGCACAGAGAAATAGGGTAGCTAAGGGCTGAATACAGATGGGTAAAATCAACTGAAAAATAAAGCTTCATGAATACCTTCCCTTCAGCATCACATATGTTAGGAATTTTATTTTTGTAGTGAAATGGCAGTTACACTTTAATTTATGTCTATAAATCTGTTCATGGTTAATATGGAAATTTAGATTCCCGTCACTATTATGACCATGCTTGGTTTAGTTATTCTCAGCAGCATTATCATGGGACCAGTGTCCTACTGATCATGTGATCACAATGACAGCAGAGGCAAGAATTGTGCTGTAGACTGTACTATTCTTTTTGTCTATAATACTGAAAAGGCCAGCAGAAACCCTGCCAGAACTATTAAATATGTATGTGTATGAATAGATACTGTAGTAATATTTTAAATATTAAATTGTTGCTGTAATAATTATTATGACAATAATAATAAAAAATAAATGAAAAGGCACTGATTTTTTTTCTTACCCAGAGCACTCAAGCATAGAATTTTTTCACTCCATTGTTTTGGCTTATTCCTAATAAGTTGATTTTTTATACAAAATTCAACTTCTACTTCTGTGTCTTTTGGTATGCTTTTTGACAGAATAATAAACAGTTCACCCGGATTCTGCATAATGAAAATAAAAGAAGAAAATATATATATAAAGATATGAATAACATTGGTGCAGATTTACTACTGAAAATGCACCATTTTTGGTGCAATTTGCTCCAAAAACTGACATACATGCTTTACACTTTTCTAACATGTTTACAATTCACCCAGCAAAAAGTATGGCATAGCGAAATGGAACATGACTTTGAGAGAAAGAGGAGTGCTGCTGAGCAACAAAAGTTTGGTAGTAAAACTAAACAAACTTATGAAGTATTAAGAGAAAGCTATAGGAGTATACAGCTAAAGGGCTTGAAAGAAATAATAAAACCCATAAGGCCTACCTATGAGTAATCCTCAAATACACAGCCAAACTCAATAGAAACACAATCACCAATAACACAAAGAGTAGAGTCAATTGATACTAAATAAATTAATTTTTTACAGATTTCATAAAAAGTCATGCACCACTTGAATCCAAAGTTTTAGACTGTTTTAGATGGAACTTATAAAAACAGCACCTAGAGCCATTTTACTGTGAATATTGGCAGGGAAAATCATGGGGGAGGAAGAAGATGGAGGATCACATGATAGTGGGAGGAAGTGGAGGGAAGTGTTTGCTCTGATTGGTTCAAAGGCCAACAGACAGCCTTGATCAACCAATCAGGGGCAATATGCAGACAGGTCGTTATGCTGAGACAGAAGAATCGCTATTCAGCTTGTGACCTAAAAGGATGTGTTGTGGCAGTGTAGTGTCTGACAAAAAGCAATTACAGACACAAGCCAGTAATCTAGTTGTACTAAGGACACTATATGGAGAGAATACAGAGATATAATTGGGTAGATTTTAGTTGTCAGTTTAATACAGATGCTGGCAGCTAGTTCTACATTACAAGACCCCCTGCAAGAAAAAGAAACTAATTTTGTTTCTGCATATGAACAGACAGACAGCTTCATAGGATTATTGCCAGCACTCCAATAGCAAACATTCTGAGCCAAATGCTGAGCAATTGCACATTTTTTCTTCTAAAAAGCAGTTTAAATTTACTGTTATTTACTATTTGATGAATGAATCAACTGTTGGATATTGCTGCATTCTAATCGGTCGTTAGAGCAAACATAATACTGCAGTAATGGCATTTTAATACTCGTGTTATTAAATGTATTACATATTGATGCAACATGACGAGTAGTTACAGCAAAAGCAATACTGCAATACTGTCATTTTTGTACCCATGTTAATAAACATGTTGCATATATGCAAAATAATGGGCAGTTACAGCAGGGTTATTTTTACAGCAAAAAAATGTATATTACTACATCAGACTGTGTAGTTCAAAGACATTTCACTGCAAAGATTGCATTTTTATACAAGTTAGTAAACACATACAGTATCTCACAAAAGTGAGTACACCCCTCACATTTTTGTAAATATTTTATTATATCTTCTTATGGGACAACGCTGAAGATATGACACTTTGACACAATGTAAAATAGTCAGTGTGCAGCTTGTATAACAGTGTAAATTTAGTGTGCCTTCAAAATAACTCACACAGCCATTAATGTCTAAATTGCTGGCCAACTTGTGCCCAAAGTGTCAATATTTTGTGTGGCCACGATTATTTTCCAGCACTGCCTGAACTCTTTTGGGCATGGAGTTCACTAGAGTTTCACAGGTTGCCACTGGAATCCTCTTCCACTCCTCCATAATGACATTGCAGAGCTGGTGGATGTTAGAGACCTTGCGCTCCTCCACCTTCTATTTGAGGATGCCCCACACATGATTAATAGGGTTTAGGTCTGGAAACATGCTTGGCCAGTCCAGCACCTTTATCCATATTTTATGTTTGAATCTATTGTTTTAGTGCATTATTTTCTGTTACTTTAGCCATTGGTGTTCTGTAGTACAGCAGGGTCGATGTCACGGGAAGAACTATATAGTTGGGAGTCATCGGAATAGAGACGGTACTGTAAACTAAATCTGCTAATAGTCTGTCCAATAGTGGCTGTGTACAGAAAAGAGGTGAGGACCTAGAACTGAAACCAGAGGAACCCCACAGCAAGGAGTGGAGAGGAGGTAGAGCCAGAAAATGATACACTGAAAGAGTGGTCAGAGTGAGAGGAAGAAAACTATTACAGAATGGTGGGTGTCCTTAAAGTGTAACTGTCATTTTTATTTTTTTATTTTTTTTGCTAGTTTAATAGAGCTAGGCATGTGTACCCAGGTTAGTCTGTCAATTATTGTCAAAAGATCTGTAATTACCTTATAACAACTTTCATTAATGTCTCCTTTCCCTTTCCACTTAAAAGACTGTTGCTATGGCTCATCTGTCTCTGGCTAATCATAAACAGAAGACAGAGGGGCGGTCCTTCACACTGCCTGCCTGCATTAGGCTTCAGAGTGAGGAGGTGTGTCTCTCAGTACTCCAATCTGATTGGCTGGCAGGAAGCTGCTGGCTACAGCAAGTGAGTATGTGAAGTGAGGGAAAGCAGTTTTGGCCTCAGAACTGGCAGAGGAGCCATTTCGAGAAGATCCTCATATTGTAGTGGTTAAACCAGCTATAACTAAGGGGAAAACAGTGGTATGTGAACAAAAAAAAGTTGGTTTATGCATAATGCTCCACCAGCAGTAACATATGCTAAAATGTATTTATTTTTTTGCTGAAAACATGACAGTTACACTTTAAGGCTGATAGATTAGAGCATGGTGAGGAGTAGATGGTGATCTACAGTGTCAAATGCTGCAGGGAGATTGAGGAGAATTAGTAAAGAGTAGTCACCATTGCATTTAGCTGTCAGGAGGTCGTTTGTAGAATGTAGGGTGCAAAACCAGATTGTAATCGTTCAATGAGAGAGTTAGTGGAGACATAATGGATGAGGCGAAAGTATATAAAAGTATAAATTATATTATTATAATAGAGTACCACTGCCATCTTCAAATTTAAATATAGTGCATTGTCAAACAGGTGGATGAATGAATCTTATTTACTTATGTCATATTACAACATTAAGGACACAGTGTTATAATTACTAAGCTTCTTCCTTTAACTTGTCTGGAACATAGGTACCAAAATTTCTCTTTCAGCTAGATTCTTGCTCCTTTGTTTTTGTACTACTGAGACAGCCACCAATCATGCTACTTTAGTAGCCACAGATTTGTGTTGTTTGATTGTCTTGTGAAGCTCTGGGACTTATACAACAGGACTTCCATATAAAAAGTGTGATTTTGTTTAATAGACCATTGGGCATCAAATTATACCTTTAGCATTTAATTGCTTTTCAAACCCTGGGGATCATAGGGTACTGTTTTCTACAGGGCCACTAGGAAACAGAGGCAGCTATTAGCATGTATTGATTAATTCACAGGTCACCAGGGACTGGAACAAAGAACAGATGCTGTCTACACAATAACACAAGAGTATATGTAATGTATATGTATATTTTGGTAAAGATAGACAAACAGATGATATATTAATTTAGTTTGTTACAGCACCTACCTCACATGAGACTCTCTTTGGTAATACTAGCACAGAGGATGGTTGAACAGTTTTTATGTCTTCTCCAATATTGCTCCAGGTGGATGTCTCTGCTGTCTTCACTGATGATCTTTTATTCCTATCATCGTAGTCTAAAATTAAATTACAAACACATTTAAGACCAGTAAAGAAAACTATAAAAATGAATTGTACAGTAATTTATAACATAAATGTATAGTTTGTATTAGAGATCAGCGAATGTTTCAAGATTTGGTTCGTCAAATTTTTGAGGGAGGGGGAGAGAGAGAGATATGCAAATTTGCAGATCTTAATTCGACTGTCAAGAGTAGGGATGAGCGAATCGACTTCGGATGAAACATCCGAAGTCAATTTGCATAAAACTTTGAATACTGTACGGAGCGAGCGCTCGATACAGTATTAGAATGTATTGGCTCAGATGAGCCGAAGTTATTAGAAATTAATTTCTACTGTTAAAAACTTTTCCCGAACTCGGTTTAGATTCCAAGTAGTACCTTGGAATTGAACCTGAGTTCGGAAAAAGGTTTTTAACAGTAGAAATTAATTTTTGAAGTTATTACCCGAAGTCTCCCGAGACTTCGCGAAGTAATAACTTCGGCTCATCTGAGCCAGTACATTCTAATGTTGTATGGAGTGCTTGCTCCATACAGTATTCAAACGAAGTTTTATGCGAATCGACTTTGGATGTTTCATCCAAAGTCAATTAGCCCATCCCTAGTCATGAGAAAAGATTTGCATTCTTTTTTGTTTTGGAAGAAAAGCTAATTTGAATATCTTTCTCAGAAAGCCAAGGGTATGCAAATTAGGTTGCCTGACAAAAACAAAAAGAGGGGATATCCTGTCTAATTTCCTACTCTGAGGAAGGAGTATGATTGCTCCGAAACGCATCTGGAAAGAATTATGAGGACAGGCTGAAAGAATATCTACTATATGCCAAAATAATTACCACATATTGCACCGAGCCAGAACAAAGCCAACAAGGCATATATGAGAAAGACCACACAGCATGCTAAGCCAGCAAGCATCACTAATAGGTGCTACGTTTGACGCCGAGATACAGAGCAGCAAGTGGTGTAAGTGAACACCAACAGGTGCCCCGCGGGACGCCGAGGTGGAGCGCAGCAAATGGTGTAAGTGCACACACCGTATGTACCCACAGATTGGCGAATATCCTTATGACCCATCTGGAGGGATAACAGTGAGTATGTACTCATGATTTCAGAACTAAGTCTTATTGATACACATTGGATATTTGCTACATATAATAAGGCCGCAATTGGGTTGCTACACAAGAAGAGAAAAAACATATCAAGCCTATATATTATATACAATTAAGATACAGTGACAGTTTACAGTCTATATATAGTCAAGGTTGAATACAGACACCTGTTTCAAGTTATAAATAATGTTAGGCTGCATATGAGTATCTGGATTATCGAACAAGCATATATATGTCAATTCAGTATGATAATATCAACAACTAGATATATTTTATGGCTTATATTTCATAAGTTTTATATTCTACATATATATTTTTCTAGTAAAGGAAGTGGTATGCACACTATCATCTGTGTGTATTCAAAGAATTTTATTAAATATGTCTATTCAATTATGAATTAAATATTAAATATTAAAAATTAATAATTAAAAAATAATAAAAATTAGTATAATGATTTGTCAGCGCTGACTCTCTATACGTTCATAATATATGTACTGATATATAATATAAACAATAAAGATACAATATCAAGAGTTGCATAAATGAAAATAAAGCAATAATGGTAATGATAACAACCTTGTTGGCCGTGACACGGCACTGGTAAATGTTATAATATGGTTGATTGAATTAATATTGCAATAAAGTTGAATAAAAAATAAAAAATAAAAATGAAAAATGAATGACCGCTGTTACTATTCCAACTGTTTATAAACTCGCGGTCTCCTCCAAATTTTCTGTATTACACCGTGTTTGTGGGGACCATATTCATTATATCCCGTAGATATGGAAAGTATGATGAATATAGACAAGTTGCTTTAGTATGTCCAGTTTCAATGAAATTCCAATAAAGGTCCAATAAAAGTTCAATAGTGGTGATGTTACAAAGTCAATGGTGATATAGATACAATATTCTGTTATACTTTACCCCCTTCTCGGTGTATTGGAGGAAACAGAGGTCCGTTTGCTGTGTTCTCCTCTGTAGCCGCTCTGTGGTTCCACTACCGACACGAGGTGAGTGCGCGCGCTTTTTTTGAATCCTCCGCGCTGTAGCGGATGGCCATCAATGTTCTGTGATGGATTTTCACGTGGCGTCCCACGGTGATGCCTGCGCCAGAGGTTTTCCTAACGGTCCACTATCAATAATGTTTTATTCTCTTTAGATGGTCTGTTTTATTCTCTTTAGATGGTCTGTTTTATAGGTGCCGCTCTCGTATTATAGTCTTTTATTACTGGCACAGTTTGTTACGGAGTCCAAGGATCCCATTTGGGAAAACCTCTGGCGCAGGCATCACCGTGGGACGCCACGTGAAAATCCATCACAGAACATTGATGGCCATCCGCTACAGCGCGGAGGATTCAAAAAAAGCGCGCGCACTCACCTCGTGTCGGTAGTGGAACCACAGAGCGGCTACAGAGGAGAACACAGCAAACGGACCTCTGTTTCCTCCAATACACCGAGAAGGGGGTAAAGTATAACAGAATATTGTATCTATATCACCATTGACTTTGTAACATCACCACTATTGAACTTTTATTGGACCTTTATTGGAATTTCATTGAAACTGGACATACTAAAGCAACTTGTCTATATTCATCATACTTTCCATATCTACGGGATATAATGAATATGGTCCCCACAAACACGGTGTAATACAGAAAATTTGGAGGAGACCGCGAGTTTATAAACAGTTGGAATAGTAACAGCGGTCATTCATTTTTCATTTTTATTTTTTATTTTTTATTCAACTTTATTGCAATATTAATTCAATCAACCATATTATAACATTTACCAGTGCCGTGTCACGGCCAACAAGGTTGTTATCATTACCATTATTGCTTTATTTTCATTTATGCAACTCTTGATATTGTATCTTTATTGTTTATATTATATATCAGTACATATATTATGAACGTATAGAGAGTCAGCGCTGACAACTCATTATACTAATTTTTATTATTTTTTAATTATTAATTTTTAATATTTAATATTTAATTCATAATTGAATAGACATATTTAATAAAATTCTTTGAATACACACAGATGATAGTGTGCATACCACTTCCTTTACTTGACAATTCATCCATAATAATAACGGCTGGGGTTAAGCCGTGAGGTATTGCACCTATTTTCCATACGGACAGAGGAGTGAGCCACCACATTCTACCGTTATATATATTTTTTCTACGTATACTATGAATAACGGTTCAAATACCCCATGAGCAAAACACCAGAGCCATTTCTGGTATGATATTGGATTGAATTGATGGGAATATATGAAGATTTTATCTTTTTCATTTTTATTTTTATTTATTTTCATTTCCCAATCAATCTATTTCTTTTTAAATCTATTTTAAATATGGTAATGGTTAATAAATGTTGACAATATTATCTGCTGTTAAAGTGTAATTTTTAGGTGCAAACAACATTTGATGTCTAAGTGCAGTTCCTAGGTGTAAGTGTGCCTGTCAATTTCTATTCTTATTATTATTAAACCTTCTGGCAGTGGGTGAGCCAAGAGTCAGAGCATCTTAATCCATAGTATCAGAGGGGTGAGCCTCTATAAGAACATATACTTTCTCACTATAAAGCAAAATTTACATGAGCAGATGTAGGATAAAAATATATCCAAGAATCATCAACCATTGGTGGAATTTACTAAAGACCAACACTTCATATGCCAGTTGCATTTTCTGCAGTCCATTCTCCAGGGTTGTAATTAAAGTTTATTCTGCTCTAGGCAGGTTTAGAGTTCACGCCCCCTATTAGCATGGCTAAAGCTGCCTAATGACTTTATGATATATAGTAGCTACATTAAATGATTTTGACCATGCTGTAAAAATGCTGCTGAAAAGACACTTGTTTTTTTTTAATGGTGATTTTCTGACGTGGTTGCTGGCCATGCAGCTTATACAAGTGAAATACATTTATGTTATATTTTTAACCTGGAAAAATGCATGCCAAATAACCACATCACAAAACCACAGCAAACCTAGTAAAACTAACGTCAGTTTTAAATTCCTTTTTAAATGCAATATTGACTGTGTGGTTAAAAACATCTCATCTCACAGATGCCAGTACAATATTACCCAAATGCACAAGTCCAAAAGCATTTCAATCAATGCTTGATGCATTCTATGATTGGAAAAATCATAACATGCACCATCCAGCTCTGATTTTCCCTCAAGATTCATTCACATAAATGAGTGGTTCACATAAAAAAAATCATCCATGTTCACAGGCCAGAACATAAATACTGTAAGTTTAACAGTGCTTATCTGAAAGAGCCAAAACTCTTGCTAGGTGTAGGGCTACCTTTACTCTTTGGCCAGTACATTTATTTTGTCTTTAGATATATTGAGAAGCTTTATTGCTTTGGTGTCTGTGAGTGAATTATGGAATGGTCTGCTGTGTGACAGGCAAAGAAATCTTCTCTGCTATTTGGTATACTGGCTTCACCTTTCTCCTCATCTGACTGCTTTGATGTCTCCAGCTTGTTCACATCACCGTCTGGTTTCCGTTCTGGCTTTCCGTTCTAGCTTTCCGCTATAACATCGTTATAAGGGGAAAAAACGGAATCCACAAGACGGAAATCAAAACGGAAACCTTTAGATGCATTCCGTTTTGATCCGTAATAATAGAAGTATATGGGCAAGCATAATGAATCCGTCTGGTTTCCGTTTTGCTGGACGGAAAACAAAGTTCGGTCGACCAGAACTCTCCAGAACTAAAATCTACATAATCCAGGAGCTGATTTTTGGTGTAATGTGACCAGTTTTCTGGTACATATGTTGTTAAATGAGTCTGGCGATGACAGTGAGAGAGATGGAAAAAGCTAAAAAGTCAAACTTCCACTTGCGCCAAAATTCCACTTGTGAATTTTCCATGTCAGAAAACATGTAGAGCTTTAATAAATGACCCTCATTATCGTCAACCTTTCTTCAAATAAAATTATGCTCGGTCCCTTGACATGCCATTAGCTGCATTAGTGTATCATGTTAAATTTTTAACAGACAAATGGCTACTTTATATGCAAAAGGATTTGAATATTTTATTTGGTCATTAAATAATTTTTTTAAGGGTCACTGAGTGATACATATCAAATGTTTTGTTCAGTGGGGGACTGAGCACTGAGAACCTCACCAATCACTAGAACAAAGAGAATGTTTCTCTCCTGGGAGGCCGGAATCCAGATGAGCCCATAGACTTCTATTGTGTCTGTCTCCTGCAGCGATGACAGCGCGATATGCGACTGCTTCACTCTCCTCCTTCTAGTGATCAGTGGAGGTGTCAGCACTCAAAATCCCACTGATCAAAACTTTTGATATGTCTCTATCAATCTGGCTCCTCTGATAGCACTTCACAATAGAATATAAATCAGTAAGTCACATCTTTTCTGATTTTACAAGTTTTCTAGTGTTTTGCATGGTTGCCTAGTAACCAGCAAATTTCTCTTTTATTGACCACCAATTCATTACATTTTCATGTGTTCAATATCCATAAATATGTACTGGGCCATAAGAACATGCTGCAGAAAAGGAGCTCATCCTCTAAGCAAACAGGACAGGTGAAGGAAGAACAATAGTAAAGTGCAGAATAAATGGGATGAAAACATAATACACTCCTGATTTTGGCTTCTGAAAATGCATCAAGAAACCTGATTTGGTGGCCATACCCTTAGAATGTCAAAAGGGTGTAAAATTTGGAATATTTTTTTTGTTATTTTTACCAGTATATTTGCCAAACTGAAGAACACAAATTAGAAAAATCGGCTTGTTTTTTTTTTTCAGAAACAGTGCCACGTCGGTCCATGGGCTGTGTAAATAGGGATGAACTATAATACCAGACACAGCTCATGATAGTGGAACTTTTTAAAGGAGGAAACAAACACTTTTTGACAATCATTAGTGTTGAGCAAATTGAAGCATCCGAAGGGGAATTCGCTACGAAGTTTAGGTATAATTCAATTTGCCATGAAGCTTAATTTCCTCACACTTTGTGCTAATGAATCAGATTCTTTCTAAAATGGCTGCTGCATGTATTACAAATTGAAAGTAAGAAGCCTGGGAACATGAGATCACCCATAATGCTGTGCAGCTTGCCAATCAGCAGATAACCATCCCCCTGTAATGTCACAGCCCTATAAAAAGCCTCATGCCACAAGGTCTCTACCATTTCACTGTGAGCTAAGCTTAGGGAGAGATTTGACAAGCACTAACACGCTAGGAACAGTTTTGCCGAAAGCCTTTAATTGTAGAATATTGGATAGGGAAAGGGAGGGAGATCGTAGTGAAAGTTTTTAGACACTGTAGGGAGAGCATAGGGAGACTGCAGGGACAGTGCAGATTGAGTGTAATCGCTGTTTGCATCTGAACTGCTGACAAATTTGCAGTTAGTGTCTTATTTTATATATAGAATTAATTTGCTTCAGTATTAAAGGGTGGTCTAATATATTGTTGTCTGCATCTTGTTGAACTGCTGACACAATCCCCCTTAATCTATTATTTTATATATAGAATTACTGTGCCTCAGAATTAAAGGATGGTCTAATATAGCGCTGTCTGCATCTTGTTTAACTGATGTCACATTCTCAGTTAACCCCTTCTACCTTGGAGGTTTTTTTGACTTTTCGTTTTGCACTCCCCACCTTCCCAGATCCATAACTTTTTTATTTTTCTATTCACATAACTGTACTTTCCAATGCCTCCATTTAATACTGCAAAAAATGAAATTTTGCCACAGTTTTACATTTGTTTTTTTAAGACGTTTATTATGCGGTAAAACTGACTTGTGATCTTCATTCTCCAGGTCAGTACGAATTCAGAAATTCCACATATGTAAAGTTTTTCTTTTGTTTTGATACTGAAAAAAAACCAAAAAACTTGAAATGTTTTATGACCCCTATAACTTTTTTGTAGTTATGTGTGCAGAGCTGCATAAGGCTCATTTTTTTTGCGGGCAATCTGTACTTCTCATTGATTCCATTCTGGAGTATGCACAACTTTTTATTTAAATTTTTGTGGGAGGAGAAGCAACAAAAAAATGGCGAATCGGCCATTTTGACCCTTTTTTTTATTTCGCCTTTTTCCGTACGGGATTAATACTTGAATTTTTCAAAACTTCGCTCATCACTAATGATCAATTATACCTCTCTTTTCACAATATATACATGCTATTTGACTTCAACATGGCATTATCTTTATATATTGTACTGTATATACCTGTAGTGTGTTTAAATCAATTCTAGACAAACAAGTGTTTTGCAATATAATAAAGTACTCTAACCACAAATACTTTAGCTAGGCGAATTAAGGTCGATGAGTGGCCCATTCTGAACAAATTATATTACGGATATTATCTATGCACTGTGTGCTTATGCGGCAGGAAAAAGTGCAGAGAGCAGCCTGTTTATAAGCTGTAAGTATGGGTGAGCTCTCCAGAGAGACTCCATTATTGGCTATACATCAATGAAATATTAGTTTTAAAACACTCCAGGCTAAAAGGAAAAAAGCTACACTGATTATTAATAATTGACATTCAGTGTTTGCATTATGGATACAGGACATTTTTGTAAATTGTCAATCTCAATCCATGATTTATTTTCTGCTTCCCTTTCAGTGTCCAGTACACCATACATACAGTAAAGTACAGCATACTGTAGGTCGTTTACTATAAGTTACGTCATAAACAAGTACATCTCAATAAATTAGAATATCATCAAAAAGTAGTTTTTTTTCAGTAATTCAATTCAAAAAGTGAAACACATATATTATATAGAGTCATTACAAACAGAGTGAACTTTTTCAAGTGCTTATTTATGTTAATTTTGATGATTATGGCTTACAACCAAGGAAAACCCAAAAGTCATTATCTCAGAAAAATAGAATATTATATTAGACCAACTGTCATTTTTTTTTAACACAGAAATATTGGCCAAATGAAAAGTATGTACAGTAAGTGCACTCAGTACTTGGTTGGGGCTCCTTTTGCATGAATGACTGCATGAATGTGGTGTGGCATGGAGGCGATCAGTCTGTGGCACTGCAGAGGTGTTATGGAAGTCCAGGTTGCTTTGATAGCAGCCTTCAGCTCATCTGCATTGTTGGGTCTGGTGTCTCTCATCTTCCTCTTGACAATACCCCATAGACTCTCTATGGGGTTAAGGTCAGGCGAGTTTGCTGGCCAATCAAGCACAGTGATACTGTGGTTATAAACCAGGTATTGGTACTTTTGGCAGTGTGGACAGGTGCCAAGTCCTGCTGGAAAATAAAAATTCCATCTCCAAATAGTTTGTCGGCAGGGAAGCATGAAGTGCTTTAAAATTTCCTGGTAGATGGCTGCACTGACTTTGGTCTTGATTAAACACAGTGGACCTACACCAGCAGATGACATGGTTCAACAAACCGTCACTGATTGTGGAAACTTCACACTAGACCTCAAGCAGCTTGGATTGAGGGCCTCTCCACTCTTGCTCCAGACTCTGGGACCTAGATTTCCAAATGAAATGCAAAATTTACTTTCATATGAGAACAACACCTTTGACCACTGAGCAACAGTCCAGTTCTTTTTCTCCTTGGCCCAGGTAAGACGTTTCTGGCGTTGTCTATTGGTCATGAGTGGCTTGACACATGGAATGTGACACTTGTAGCCCATGTCCTGGATACGTCTGTGTGTGGTGGCTCTTGAAGCACTGACTCCAGCAGCAGTCCACTCCTTGTGAATCTGCCCCATATTTATGAAAGTTCTTTTCTTAGCAATCCTATCAAGGCTACGGTTCTCCCTGTTGCTTGTTCACCTTTCTCTACCACCCTGTTTCCTTCCAATCAACTTTCCATTAATATGCTTTGATACAGCACTTGACAGCCTTCTGGACATCTGTCAAGTCAGCACTCTTCCCCATGATTGTGTCGCCTACTGAACCAGACTAAGGGTCCTTTTTAAAGGCTTAGGAAGCCTTTGCAGGTTAATTATTCTAATTTTCTAAGATAATGAATTTTGGGTTTTCCTTGGCTGTAAGCCATAATCATAAACATTAACATAAATAAACACTTGAAAAAGTTCACTCTGTTTGTAATGACTATGTAATATATGTGTTTCACTTTTTGAACCGAATTACTGAAAAAAAACCTTTTTGATGATTTTCTGCACTTGTAGATGTCATAGCTGGCAACTATCTCTGTCCCTCCTGATACACACACACACACACACACTCAGATTGTCTGACAGCATCCTATCTCCAAGGAGACTACATCATTATACCTGTTCGTTTGGCATATGTCATTGAAATGGGGGGGGGGGGTCCCCTATGGACACATTTCGAATATTAACCAGAAGCCTTCCTAGTGTATATGCCAAACATGAGTGAACAGTCCCTAAAGGCCCTCTAAATGGGTCAATGTATTGGGAATGAGTGTCCATACAAACATTTTTCCCAATAATTGCCGTGTAAGTGGTGCCACCAATAACCCGACTAATGCTCTTTCACCAGTGATCACATCTTTTATGTGGCATATCACTTGCTACCAGCAGATCGCCCTGTGTAAACTATCACAAGAATGGAGGTCCCAGAGTGCCCTATGAGAATGGAGCAGTGATATGTATGTGCGAAAATTGCTCCTTTGACTTCTATGGGAGTGCCAAGTGCAGTGGTGGTCACAAATGTTTCATTCGCACAGGGCACTCCATGACCTCTTATGAGATTTATAAGTGACTCCCACACGACAAAGATCTCAACAAAAATTCAAGGGGCTAAAAGTTGTGCAGGTACTAATGTGATTTAGATTTCAGCGGTGGGACCCCAGGAGATCAGAGACTTATCTTCCATTCTATGGACAGGGGATAAGTAGTCTAAACCCTTTAAGTCCATGGTGTACTTTTTTCTCCTTGACATTTTTATTTCTGTTTTCCCATTGACTTCAATGGAAAAATACAATATAAAAGTCAAGACACTACTAACTTACCAAAAACTGCATGTACAGTACCTATTCCTACCCCAGGACAGATAAAGCTCTATTCTAAAAAAAATAAAAGAGGAGAGTAGTCATAAATAGAATAAAATAAAGTTTGTATGTAGGAAGATGCAAACGGTGTATCTCTTGTCTGCACTTTATTAGTTACTATCAATAATGATGTATTACTAATCAATGTTACCAGTGATTTATATTAGAGGAAACTGCATTTAAAGAGAACATGCCGCACTTTACATAATGATATATTGATATAAGATATTGCTCTATACAAACAGACACAAAAAATTGGACTAGCAAAAAGAATTGAGATTTAACTACAATAAGTCTCACCACTTGGCCACTGGTAATCCAGAAGTGACAAAAAGAGGATGAGAACAGACAGGGTTGCCAGCTTTCCCAGAAAAAAATACCGGCCAAGTTGACATAGTAACATAGTTTATAAGGCCGAAAAAAGACATCTGTCCATCCAGTTCGGCCTGCTATCCTGCAAGTTGATACAGAGGAAGGCAAAAAAAACCCTGTGAGGTAGAAGCCAATAGTCCTCACTTTAGGGGAAAAAAATTCCTCCCCGACTCCAATCAGGCAATCAGAATTACTCCCTGGATCAACAACCTATCTCTAGTAACTATAACCTTTAATATTATTACACTCCAGAAATACATCCAGACCCCTCTTGAACTCTTTTACTGAACTTACCATCACCACCTCCTCAGGCAGAGAGTTCCATAGTCTCACTGCTCTTACCGTAAAGAATCCTCTTCTATGTTTGTGAACAAACCTTCTTTCCTCCAGGCGCAGAGCATGTCCCCTCGTCACAGTCCTGGGGATAAAAAGATCATGGGAGAGATCTCTGTACTGACCCCTGATATATTTATGCATAGTTATTAGATCTCCCCTCAGTCATCTTTTTTCTAAAGGAAATAACCCAAATTTTGATAATCTTTCTGGGTACTGTAGTGCACCCATTCCAGTTATGACTTTAGTTGCCCTCCTCTGAACCCTCTCCAGCTCTGCTATGTCTGCCTTGTTCACAGGAGCCCAAAACTGTACACAGTACTCCATGTGTTGTCTGACTAGTGATTTGTAAAGTGGTAGGACTATGTTCTCATCATGGGCATCTATGCCTCTTTTGATGCAACCCATTATCTTATTGGCTTTGGCAGCAGCTGTCTGACACTGGTTTCTACAGCTTAGTTTGCTGTTCACAAAAATTCCTAGGTCCTTTTCCATGTCAGTGTTACCCAGTGTTTTACCATTTAGTATGTACTGGTGACTTGCATTATTCCTTCCTATGTGCATAACCTTACATTTGTCAGTGTTAAACCTCATCTACCACTTCTCTGCCCAGGCTTCCAATCTATCCAGGTCCCTCTGTAGCAGTGTACTGTCCTCTTCTGTGTTAATTACTTTACACAGTTAAGTGTCATCTGCAAAAATTGATATTTTACTGTGCAAGCCTTCTACAAGATCATTAATACATATATTGAAGAGAATTAGTCCCAATACTGACATCTGTGGTACCCCACTAGTGACAGTGACCCAATCTGAGAATGTGTCGTTAACCACCCTCCGTTTTCTATCATTGAGCCAGTTACTTACCCACATACAGACATTTTCTCCCAGTCCAAGCATTCTCATTTTATATACTAACCTTTTATGTGGTACCGTGTCAAATGCTATGGAGAAGTCCAGATATACCACATCCATTGATTCGCCACGGTCATGTCTAGAACTTACCTCCTCATTGAAACTGATTAAATTGGTTTGAGATGACCGATCCCTCATGAAGCCATGCTGATATGGAGTTATTTGCTTATTTTCATTGAGGTACTCCAAGATAGCATCTCTTAGAAAACCTTCAAATAGTTTACACACGACAGTTGTTAAACTTACCGGCCTATAGTTTCCAGGCTCTGTTTTTGGACCCTTTTTTAATATTGGCACCACATTTGCTATGCGCCAATCCTCTGGAACACTCCCTGTCAGTATAGAGTCCTTAAATATCAGAAATAAGGGTCTGGCTATGACATTACTTAATTCTCTTAGGATACGGGGGTGTATGCCATCCTGTCCTGGCGATTTGTCTATTTTGATCTTTTTAAGACGTCACTGTACTTCTTCCTGGGTCAGACAGGGCACTTTTAATGGGGAATTTACTTTTATATTCTGCATTTCATCTGACAGTTTATTTTCCTCAGTGAATACCGTGGAGAAAAAAATATTTAGTAGCTTTGCTTTGTCCTCATCGCTCTCTGCAACTCCCTCCTCATTACTCTGTAAGGGGCCGACACCTTCTGGTTTATACTTTTTACCATTTATATAATTAAAGAACATTTTCGGGTTAGTTTTACTCTCTTTGTGATTAATCTCTCGGTCTCTAGTTTGGCTGCTTTTATTTGTCTTTTACATATTCTATTTTTTTCCTTATAGTTGTTCAATGCTTCCTCGCCACCCTCCTGTTTTAGTGATTTAAATGCTTTCTTTTTGTCATTTATTGCTTTCTTTACAGTTCTATTTATCCACATTGTTTTTTTCTTGTTCCTTAACCTTTTATTCCCATAAGGTATGTACCTCTCACAATTAAATATTAGGATGCTTTTAAAAATATTCCATTTTGTGGCTGTATTTTTATTTTTGAGGATTTTGTCCCAGTTAGTTAGGCCTTTGGCCTCTCTTAGTTGGCTAAATTTTGCTTTTTTGAAGTTTGGTATTTTTGTTCCTTCCTGAAGAAACAGGGATAAAAAAAGGTTATGGTTTTGGTGGCATGTTTTAACATAAGATGTTATCGTACTATATGTATTATACGTTATTTTAATTTGAAATGCAGTCACAAAATCATGCAGAGGCCTCCTGCGTGACAGGTATAACTGAATGAGTTATTATGGCGAAACAACCACAAAGCCGGATAAAAATACATCCTGTACACCTGTTTCACTACTGCCCCTGAACCATAAAGCCCCATGCAGGAGCCCAGTTTGCCCTGGTATATTATACTGGTTAAAATCCTATGCAGGAGCCCAGTTTTCCTTGGTATGTTATAGTGGTTAAAGCCCTATGCAGAAGCCCAGTTTGCCCCGGTATGTTATACTGGTTAAAGCCCTATGCTGGAGCCCAGTTTGCCCTTGTATGCTATACTGGTTAAAGTCCTATGCAGGATCCTGGTATGCTATACTGGTAAAAGTCCTATGCAGGAGCCCAGTTTGCCCTGGTATGCTATACTGGTTAAGGCTCTATGCAGGAGTCCAGTTTGTCCTGGTATGGTATACTGGTTTGTGTTTTTTAAACTAGTGGATAGTGATAATTTATGACAACTGTAAATAATAGAAAATGTCTTTTATGACTAATGGAAGTCTTTTCCGTATGTCAGAAGTATTCCTCTCTAGTGATAATTGCATTTACTATTGTTGTAGCATGTAATGAGTATCACTAGAGAATCTGGCCTCCTATTTTACGCTAAAGATCAGGTAAGGACAGGAGGAACAGTGTAACATGGAAACTGTATTGAAGTGTTTATACTTATCCTCTCATTCTTTATCTGAAAATATGCCCCCCAATAAGCAGATTTCATAAAAAATACAGGACAAAATAATGCTGCATGCTGCACTTCTTTGTCCACTAAAATGCCTGGTTTTCTAATGGAAACCAGATACTATTAAAATCAATGGCCCCTGTCAGGTGGCATTGGTTTCCACTTTACATTATTTGACAGAATGCTGCTTCCATTATTTTCATTGTTCTGCAACCATAATGGAGAAGAAAAACAAAAATAAAAATTCTACTGTGAACTTACACTTATCCTCCACTGGGGTCATGTACAGTTACATAGGAACATGAGGATCTATACCTCTCCTTCTGTAACTGCAGCCTTTCAGCATTTCCCCCTCCTCCTCCTCTATGCTGCCCAGATGAGGGGGGGGCTTGCTTCAACCATAAATATCTCAGGTTATATAGGACCCAGAGACATGAGCAAGGTCTTAGTTTAAAGCTAAGACGCTAATATTTTAAAACAAGGCTACCATTCACCTACGATACAACTTTTAGAAACTGGGACAGGTGTGAGATCTACAGGTAGTACTTCTCACTCTCAACCAGAATTCTAATAGTTATATCTTGAGTTATATGGCGGCTAGAACTTAAGATGGTAGCTTAGATTCTTAGCTTTAAAACAAGACCTGGCTCATATTTCTTGTTGCTATACTTTGAGAAATAGTGATTAGTAGCAAGGGGGTATGTATCTCATACTTCCTTCGCTACTGAAAACTACAGCTTTTTAATGTGCCACTAAACAGAAAATATCGGCACTTCCTGATCAAAACATCTATGGCTGTGGCAACCCTACTCCTAGAGCAAACAACTAAAATACTGTATGTGCTTTACTTGCATTCTGCCATGAATCTCCAGTTACTCACAATTTTTTGTCCTTCCAGTTCTTAGGCTTCCTTCACACATAGGGGGTCATTTATTAACTTGAAATACACCTATATTCAGGCACAGATTGTGGCACAACGGTTAGTTGTGCAGCAACCTCTGACTTTTCCTGCTCACGCCAGGTCTAAAGTTATGGGGGTGGGAGGGGAAGGTGACAGGCTGGTAGGCCCATCTCATTTACCATTTTCTACACCTGTTTCAGGCATAGAAAAAGGTCTAAATATAAGACAGCGCAGAAGCACCAGCTTTAGGGTTTTGTGCCCCATAGTTTTTGTGGCTATTTGTTAGCTTGTAACAACATCATGAAATTAATTTTTTGCAAATGTTTTTAGATTTTTTATTCTACATTTTTAACATGCCTTTTTCCAGCCCTGTAGAGAAGCCTATGGGAAAATGCTTGCGATAAAATGTCACACCTAGAGCCTGCTGTGTTAGAAAATCAAACAACTTGAAGCCAAAAAATTCACGAAATGGGAAGAAAAACACATTTTATATTCCTCTGTTGACTTACAGCTACCATCAACAAGAAAAAAAGCCTGGAAAATGGTGCAAAATAAGCAGCAACCTTTGAAGAAATGCTATGCATGAAACCATCCTTCAAGTGGTTGTGCTGTGCAAAGGCCTCTTCAACTTGCTTGTTGGCATGGTTGCTAGGAGTAGGATCCCTGCAGATCTTATTTTGATGACCTATCCTGAGGAGAGGTCATCAATATCCTGACACTGTGCAACCCCTTTTAAAATACCTATCATAGATCCTCTAATAATTAAGACTTGTGGTGCCAGTGAGGTTACAGCTCATGTTGCATAATGGTTTTAACGGTTGCATAGGTAGCCAGGTGACTCCTGAACCACAACGAGCACAAAATTTTGACACACAATAGGACCTTGAGTTATGTGACCCAATATTTGATCATAGTTGTTGATTGCAAGTTGCTGTTTAACCAGACAGGGTTGTCATTTTGCTTCTGCAGCGATAAGTTAATTAGTTTTTGTCTGTGTCTTCAATAAATCTATTTCTCTACTCCTGGAAAGGATTAGATAAACTGATGACATTTAAAGTACTGAATCAATCCACCGTAGGCCCTCAGTATATTTACAGAATTACATGAAATGCTGCTACAAATCTATACTTGTAAATTATACATGATGTTGCTTCACAGGGAAAAAAAAAATAATCCACATTTCGTTATTTGGTTGGTCACCAAAATCCCTCATGCTTATTCCAATGGCTTGTTTGATATTACGTGGGCGTACAATATCTGCTGGGTGTAAGAAGCTATAAGCAAAAAGCCTGTAGTGAAAGTTGCATTGAGCTACAGCTATGCATTAGGAATCATTTCCAACATCTAATGATGCTTGGCGAAAGTAATCAGCTGGAGGCTGAAGAAAATGAATGCCTATGATTTTTCTCCCCCTCAGGTACATAGGAATCCCCTACAGTGAGCAACATGCTTTAAGGTAAGGTAATTTGGTTGTCCTTATCTTTGTTCAGCTTCTCCTTATATTAATACTTACCTTGTTTTTTTCTACTTTCGGACTGACATATTCAGGGGCAGACTAGGAACTTAAAGTGGCCCTGGAAAAAAATAAATAAATAAAAGTGGCCCCATGTTGTACAGTCATGGCCAAAAGTTTTGAGAATGATACAAATATTAATTTTTACAAAGTCTACTGCTTCAGTTTTTATAATGGCAATTTGCATATACTCCAGAATGTTATAAAGAGTGATCAGCTTAACAGCAATTACTTGCAAAGTCAATATTTGCCTAGAAAATGAACTTTATCTCCCAAAACACATTTCAACATCATTGCAGCCCTGCCTTAAAAGGACCAGCTAACATCGTTTCAGTGATTGCTCCATTAACACAGGTGTGGGTGTTGATGAGGACAGGGCTGGAGATCAATCTGTCATGATTAAGTAAGAATGACACCACTGGACACTTTAAAAGGAGGCTGGTGCTTGGCATCATTGTTTCTCTTCTGTTAACCATGGTTATCTCTATAGAAACACGTGCAGTCATCATTGCACTGCACAAAAATGGCCTAACAGGGAAGAGTATCGCAGCTAGAAAGATTGCACCTCAGTCAACAATCTATCGCATCATCAAGAACTTCAAGGAGAGAGGTTCCATTGTTGCCAAAAAGGCTCCAGGGCGCCCAAGAAAGACCAGCAAGCGCCAGGACCGTCTCTTAAAAGTGTTTCAGCTGCGGGATCGGGCTACCAGCAGTGCAGAGCTTGCTCAGGAATGGCAGCAGGCAGGTGTGAGTGCATCTGCACGCGCTGTGAGGCGGAGACTCTTGGAGCAAGGCCTGGTCTCAAGGAGGGCAGCAAAGAAGCCACTTCTCTCCAGAAAAAACATCAGGGACAGACTGATATTCTGCAAAAGGTACAGGGAGTGGACTGCTGAGGACTGGGGTAAAGTCATTTTCTATGATGAATCCCCTTTTCGATTGTTTGGGACATCTGGAAAACAGCTTATTTGGAGAAGACGAGGTGAGTGCTACCACCAGTCTTGTCTCATGCCAACTGTAAAGCATCCTGAAACCATTCATGTGTGGGGTTGCTGCTCAGCCAAGGGAATCGGCTCTCTCACAGTCTTGCCTAAAAACACAGCCATGAATAAAGAATGGTACCAGAATATCCTCCGAGAGCAACTTCTCCCAACCGTCCAAGAGCAGTTTGGCGATCAACAATGCCTTTTCCAGCATGATGGAGCACCTTGCCATAAAGCAAAGGTGATAACTAAATGGCTCAGGGAACAAAACATAGAGATTTTGGGTCCATGGCCTGGAAACTCCCCAGATCTTAATCCCATTGAGAACTTGTGGTCAATCATCAAGAGACGGGTGGACAAACAAAAACCTACAAATTCTGACAAAATGCAAGCATTGATTGTGCAAGAATGGACTGCTATCAGTCAGGATTTGGTCCAGAAGTTGATTGAGAGCATGCCAGGGAGAATTGCAGAGGTCCTTAAGAAGAAGGGTCAACACTGCAAATATTGACTTGCTGCATTAACTCATTCTAACTGTCAATATAAGCTTTTGTTACTCATAATATGATTGCAATTATATTTCTGTATGTGATAAAAACATCTGACAAACACACATGAAAACCAGAGGGCAGCAGATCATGTGAAAATATAATATTTGTGTCATTCTCAAAACTTTTGGCCATGACTGTAGGTGTGTTCAAACTGACAAGGGTCAACACAAGTAGGCAGGGACAACAGAAGTAGGCGGGACCTGCAATACTGTAGTAGAGCACAAACTACTGCCTCAACAGAACCAAATACCACTATGGCCAGTCCACCCCTGGACCAATTGTTGGCAATAATAATGCTTCCCAATCCCAATGCTCAAAAAAATTGCTTGTTTGCTGACATTTCAGCACCTGTTGAGACCACATCTTTATGCCTGTTCCAATTAAAATGGAGACAAGAGCAACCTGGAAAGGTTTCCTTCTCACCAGGAAGCCGATACCAGCTGCATTGTCTACAGTGGGGAAAAAAGGTATTTAGTCAACCACTAATTGTGCAAGTTCTCCCACTTAAAAAGATGAGATAGGCCTGTAATTGATGTCATACTGTAGGTAGACCTCAACTATGAGGGAGAAAATGACAATACAAATCCAGAAAATCACATTGTCTGAATTTATTTGCAAATTATGGTGGAAAATAAGTATTTGGTCACCTACAAAAAAAGCAAGATTTCTGGCTCTCACAGACCTGTAACTTCTTCTTTAAGAGGCTCCTCTGTCCTCCACTCATTACCTGTAGTAATGACGCCTGTTTGAACTTGTTATCAGTATAAAAGACACCTGTCCACAATCTCAAACAGTCACACTCCAAACTCAACTATGGTGAAGACAAAAGAGCTGTCGAAGGACACCAGAAACAAAATTGTAGACCTGCACCAGGCTGGGAAGATTGAATCTGCAATAGGCAAGCAGCTTGGTGTGAAGAAATCAACTGTGGGAGCAATAATTAGAAAATGGAAGACATACAAGACCACTGATAATCTCCCTCGATCAGGGGCTCCACACAAGATCTCACCCCGTGGGGTCAAAATGATCACAAGAACTGTGAGCAAAAATCTCAGAACCACACGGGGGGACCTAGTGAATGACCTGCAGAAACCTGGGACCAACGTAACAAAGGTGTCAGGACCGGCAGTCATTGCACCCGTTTTGCTGGTCCTGCCCCTGACTCTGGTGGCGAGGTGGTTGCCCGGGGTCAGGCTTCGTCCGCTATTTCGGCAGGCTCCTCCTCCAGCCGGCGGTCTCTGGCTGTGGATGCGCGTCCCAGGCAGGGGACGCGCGCAACGGTCATAAGTGCCAGGGACGTGGCTGGTGCACACTCTCGCTCGCGGCCTGTTACTGGTCGCGGGAAAACGCGAGCAATATAGTGTCTGTTTATTTTCTGTTAATTGGTATCTCATGAGTTAAGTTTTTGTTCCTTGCTTCTCCTCCCAGTCAGCTGGTTGGGTGGGGTCTGCTACGTATTTAAGGCCCTCTAACTTTTACCTAGCTGACAGTGTTTGGAGTTTCCTTGCTACTACCTAGTTTGACATTCTTGCTCTGCAGTTTAGACTCTTTATGTTCTTTGACCCTTGGCGTGTTTTTTGACTACTTCTCTCTGCTTGCTGATTTTGTTCCTGACGTACTCTCCTGGTTGACGCGGCTTCCTGACTACCCATTTGGTTCTTGTTTGTCTGTCTTGTTTGTCTTCCCATCCCCCGCACTTTTGTTAGTGTATTTCCAGTCTTCAGGTTGTCGGCTCAGGGGTTAGCCTGAGCGGGCAATAGGCAGGGAAAGGGGTTGGGATTAAGCTTAGGGATCACTTACCCCTTATCTGTGTATCCCAGCCCTGACAAAAGGCTACCGTCAGTAACGCACTACGCCGCCAGGGACACAGATCCTGCAGTGCCAGACGTGTCCCCCTGCTTAAGCCAGTACATATCCGGGCCTGTCTGAAGCTTGCTAGAGAATATAATACAAAAACTCCTGTACTCCAAAGGATTGCTTCAAAAACAGCGTTTTATTATGCTGTTTGAGAACAGCTTAAAACGTTTTCGGCCAGAGCCTTTGTCAATAAGCTGAAAATATCATACAAAATAAGAGGTAAGTATTGCAATCATATTGTATACAAAGTGATGGCAAAACGAAGTACAAAAAACACCATAAATCAAAAACAAAGTAAAAAGCAGGTAAGTATATCCTCGGGTTGAGGGTTACTGGTACATAGCACAATAAGTTAGATGGTCCTGAGGAATCTTAATATGATAGTCCGTATCGCAGTGCAAAGCATCTAAATTAAATGAAGGACTAAACCGGTGTATATTTTACTATAGGAGCTAATAGAAAGTGATAGTGCTAGCAGGACTATGCCTAAGGAAAATATCGGTACAAAGTGAAGTATATGCATTAGTTAAAGGAAAACAGATATGTGAATGGCAAAGCAGTGTAATGTACAATCTGCAAGGTAGTAGCAATAGTCACAGGTATGGCAGTACCGCACAGGATTATTGTGCACAGATATAGTGACATGCAGGTATATGGCAAAAAGTCATGAGATGTAGGTGACACCTCTTACCTGTAAGTAACGCAAAGCTGGTCTTATGGAAATAACCCAGGATACGGGGAATGTAGGGTCCCATGTAGGGTAAGGCGCTATGGCCACGTTGAGCGCTAGGACGGACGGAGCTGTTACCCTTTAGGATGGAGCTGCTAAGTTCGTTAAGACGCTGTGCCATATTTAAAAGCCCGCGCTGGGTTGGACTGACGTGGCATGGCCGGATGGGGCGGGCCAGCTCAGAGGGTGGCGGGCGCACGCACATAGCAAGTAGGAATACTAAAGATGGAAGAACACTGTGCCTTGCAGTAAAACGCATCGGGAGTAGTGTTGAGCGAGCACTTTTGTGCTCATATGCTCGGGTGCTCTGGCCGAGCAACCGAGCATAATGTTAGTCAATAGGACTAAACCAGGCACCTCCCGTTCGGAAGAGGGGAGGGGGTCTGATTAATAGAAAAAGGTCAGAATCGTGACTTCTCCTCTTTTACACCTTTCCCTTGTAAAAGTATACTAATTAACTGAGCGTACAAATGTGTAGCATTAGCATACACTGCGTAGCATTAGCGTACAAATCAACATTACAGTGAATGCCAGCATTGCGCTTGAGTACACTCGGTGTTCTACTATGGTAGTGGAAGAATACTGTGAGCCAGTGTGACATGCACATAACAGGCTTCTTAGAATCGCTGCACACTTTTATGTATTTGGGCAGTTAAGGGGCCAAAACACACCAAACAACTCAAGTCTGAACTCAGCCTTACAGGTCAATGTTAGCGCCAGCTATAAAGAATCGTGCAGAGTCCCAAGATCCTACTAGAGAGCCAAAAGTGCACGCCTTTTACACCAATTCACTGATTCCACATACATTTCAACAGAACCTGTTCTATTACACGCTTATACAAGCAGAGCCCCCAAAGACAGGTTGGAGATAGCAGTGGCAGCAGCATCAGCAGACTATAGAGTGGCACGACGACAATGTGGCCAGGTGGCAGCAGCATGAGTAGGCCACAGAGTGGCAGAATGACAGACCCTGGAAGTGGCAGCAGCAGTGGAAGTAGTAGTACAATTTGGAGGCCACAGAGTGGCACAATTACCTAATTTTGAGGTAGCGGCAGCTAGGAGACAGCATGTGCAGTCAGAAGCGACAGCAGCATCAGGCCGGAGAGTGGCATGATGACATACCCTGAAGAGCAGACCTACTAAAAAATGATCTTCCTTTTGGCTAATATCAACTGTAGCATATGTTCTTATCAGTATAGGGGCTGGTTATGCCAGCGGACGGAAACGTAAGACAGGAGGTGCAGTGAAGGCTCCAGCTTTGCCTCGACTGTGACAAAATGTCAGTATTGACCCAAGACGACAAGAAAGTTCGGAGTTCCATCTTGAGATCGAGCTGGCGGTCTGCAGGGAGCTGAGCTACCACCTGTGGGAGCCCCTGCCTCTCGCCTCCCCCATGCTCATCGCTGAGTGTCCCAGGGGCCGGAATCGTTTACTTTTAAAAATTCGAGTGTTCAAAACAAACAGGGTTTCCTGTATATTTGAGCTTTGAATAATGGAATAGGACTACAGAATGTACCAAAAATTTACGACTGACATGCTGCTGCAGAGGAGAGTGGTACCGTAACAGCAGCTGCAAGAGGCAGCAGTCAAACAAATTTCAAGGCCACAGAGTGGCACTGTAACAGCAGCTGCAAGAGTCAGCAGTCAAACAAATTTCAAGACCACAGAGTGGCACCATAACAGCAGCTACAAGAGGCAGCAGCCAAACAAATTTCAAGGCCACAGAGTGGCACCGTAACAGCAGCTACAAGAGGCAGCAGTGGAATACATTTCAAGGCCACAGAGTGGGAGAGGCAGCAGGAGTCGTACTAATTTTAATGAGACAGAATGGCACAGTGACATACCCTGGGAGAGGCAGCAGCAGTCATAAAAATTTAAATGTAGCATACCGTAGAGTGGCACAATTACATAATTCGGACGTGGCGGCAGCTAGGACACAGCATGTGGAGGCGGTGGCAGCAGCATGAGTAGGCCACATAGTGGCACAAATACATAATTTGGACGTAGCGGCAGCTAGGACACAGCATGTGGAGGAAGCAGCAGCATACCGTAGAGTGGCACAATTACATAATGTGGACCTAGCGGCAGCTAGAAGACGTGTGGAGGCGGTGGCAGCAGCAGGCGACAGAGTGGCACAATGACAGACCCTGAAGTGGCAGCAGCATGAGTAGGCCACAGATTGGCACAATCAAAGACCCTGGAGGTGGCAGCAGCAGTCGTTAAAATTGGAAGGCAACAGAGTGGCACAATGACAGACTCTGGAAGTGGCAGCAGCATAAGTAGGCCAAAGAGGGGCACAATGAGAGACCCTGGAAGTGGCAGCAGCATGAGTAGGCCACTGAGTGGCACAATTACATAAGTTTGAGGTAGCGGCAGCTAGAAGATAGGGTGTGGAGGCAGCAGCAGCAGCAACAGCATCCCAGAGTGTGGCACAATTACATAATTTGGATCTAGTGGCAGATAGGAGACAGTGTGTGGAGGCGGTAGCAGCAACAGCATCCCAGAGAGTGACACAAGTACATAATCTGGACCTAGCGGCAGCTAGGACACAGCGTGTGGAGGCAGCGGCAGCAGCATCAGGCGACGGAGTGGCACAATGACAGACCCTGAAGTGGCAGCAGCATGAGTAGGCCACAGATTGGCACAATCAAAGACCCTGGAAGTGGCAGCAGAAGTCGTTAAAATTGGAAGGCGACAGAGTGGCACAATGACAGACCCTGGAAGTGGCAGCAGCATGAGTAGGCCAAAGAGGGGCACAATGAGAGACCCTGGAAGTGGCAGCAGAATGAGTAGGCCAAAGAGTGGCACAATGAGAGACCCTGGAAGTGGCAGCAGCATGAGTAAGCCACTGAGTGGCACAATTACATAAGTTTGAGGTAGCGGCAGCTAGAAGACAGGGTGTGGAGGCGGCGGCAGCAGCAACAGCATCCCAGAGAGTGGCACAATTACATCATTTGGATCTAGCGGCAGCTAGGAGACAGCGTGTGGAGGTGGTAGCAGCAACAGCATCCCAGAGAGTGGCACAAGTACATAATTTGGACCTAGCGGCAGCTAGGACACAGCATGTGGAGGCAGCAGCAGCAGCATACCGTAGAGTGGCACAATTACATCATTTGGAGGCAGCTAGGACAAATCATGTGGAGGCGGCAGCAGCAGCATCAGGCCACAGAGTGGCATGGTGACATAGCCTGGAGGTGACAGCAGTAGCAGCATGAGGAGATCTGATTGTTGAGATGGCAGCAGCATCAGAAGGCTACATATTGGGTCAATGACAGAGTGGAGAGGTGAGTGGCAATACCAGTCACTGGTATAGATGCTGGGTGGTAGAAGGAGCAGCTGGTAGATGTGTGGCATCAGGCGGGTGGCAGCATCATAAAAGTGGCTGAGGCAGGTAGCCTGAAGAATACAGTCTCATTTGTCAAGGTTTGGGTGACGCATCAGGCGTTGGTGGGTGGAAATCCTGGCTAATCCACGCCTGATTCATCTTGACAATGGTGAGTCTTTCCACATTTTGGAAGGACAGGCGAGATCTCCTTGGGGTAACTATGGCCCCCGCCGCACTGAACACCCGCTCTGATGCCACGCTACTAGCCGTGCAGGACAGCTTCTCCAGTGCAAACTCGGCCAGTTGCGGCCACAAATCCAGTTTGGCTGCCCAGTAGTCCAGAGGATCTTCAATGTGGGGTGGCAGGGTACTGTTCAAGTAGGCCACCACCTGCTGGTTCAGGGTCTGCTCCTGGTCTACCTGCTGCTGCTTCTACTGGTGACTACTTTCCGCACTTGGCGGGTGAAGAAAGCTGCTCATCAGTGACTCCAGACTCAAGTTGCTGCCGATGGAGCTGGTACTGCTCCTACCCCCCCACCCCCCCACAGCAGCCGTGGCAGTGGTACGTGAGCGCTGAGGGGCCCCCCCAGTCAGACCTGCGAGAGGATGGACGACGACCCAGATAGGCAGCAGCCAACTGACTACATAGGATGTCTCTATAGTACTTCAGTTTGTCCTCCCTCTCAGCAGGTGAAAAAAAGACCCCCATTTTAGACCGGTAGCGGGGGTCCAAGAGAATGGAGAGCCAGAAGTCATTCCTCTGCCGGATGGTGAATATTCGGCTGTCACTACGTAAGCAAGTGAGCATGCATCGGGCCATTTGCACAAGTGACTCGGAGGGACTCCCTGCCTCCAACTCCACTGTATACTGCCATGGTGTCTCTGGGTCATCTGCCTCATCTTCCTGATCTCCCTCTACCTCCTCTGGCTGCTGCTGCTCCTCCTCTTCTGTCACCTGGGTAGAAAAACCACTAAATGCTTGTGCTCCAATGTCCTCCTCCTCCTCCTCCAGTTCAGCCCCCACCGGACTCATGTGGCCGTGAGATCAAGTCTCCACGTCTCCAGTCCCCTGACCAGAAAGATTTTGCAGCATCTGTTCCAGGACATGAAGCAGTGGAATGACGTTGTTCATACCGTAGTCCTGGCGACTGACAAATAACGTGGCCTCCTCAAAGGGCCTGAGCAAGTGGCAGGTGTCACGCATGAACATATGGAGGGTAGAATTCCAACGGGTGGAAACGTCACATATCAGCCTATGTTGGGGGATGCCATTCTGCCGCTGCAGCTCAAGGAGGGTGTGCTTGGCGGTGTAGGAATGGCTGAAGTGCATGCAAAGTTTCCTGGCCATTTTTAGAATGTTTTGCAGTTGGGTATCAGACTTGAGGAACCGTTTGACAACCAGATTAAATACGTGCACCATGCAGGGCGCATGGCTCAGCCCTCCTTGGTGCAGCGCGGACACCATGTTCTTTCCGTTATCTGTCACCAGGGTTCAGATTTTTAGTTGTCGCGGAGAAAGCCAGCAATTGATTTCTTCTTTCATGACGCGGAGCAGTTCCTTCCCTGTATGACTTCGTTCGCCCAGGCAAACCAGGCGTAGAACTGCGTGACACCGATATGACTTGGCCCTGCAGTGGAGGATGAGGTGGTGGAGAAGGAGCCGGACATTATCGCAGGATCAGCAGCTTGACAACGAGGAGGAGAAAGTGGCGTCACCTGTTCAAGTTGCTCGTGTGGCTTGGCAGGAAGCACATTGACCCAGTGGGCCATAAAGGATATGTACTGTCCCTGACCGTAGTTGCAACTCCACACATCGGCGCTGCCGTGCACTTTGGCAGACACTGACAGGCTCAAGGACTGGGCCACCTTCTCTTCTACATATTTGTGCAGGGCTGGGACTGACTTTTTGGCAAAGAAATGACAGCTTGGCACTCTCCACCTCGGCTCGGCACAAGCCATCATTTCTCTGAACGGTGCAGAGTCCACAAGTTGAAAAGGGAGGGACTGCAGCACGAGCAACTTGGACAGGAGCATGGTTAGCTTCTGCGCTGTAGGATGGCTGGACACGTACTGCTGTCTCTTTGCAATCGCCTCGGTGAACGACTGCTGCCATAATGAGTGGCGATGAATAAGAGGAGGAGGAGCAGGAGCATCTGGAGCGGTAGATGATGAGAGACAGCTCCCTTCGGCAGAGGTGCTGGAGCCTTGACTGCCTGAAATGGGCTGCGTGCCACTGGGTGAGGCTGCTGCTGATGCTGCTGCCGACTGGACCGCCACATCTGAGCCACGGTTCTCCCAGGCCACTTTGTGGTGACGCTGCATATGTTGGCGCAGGGCCATGGTGCCAACATTAGCACCCTGGCCACGCTTCACTTTCTGACCACAGATTCTACATATAGCCATGTTCACCTCCTCAGGCGTCTTAACAAAAAACTTCCACACCAACGAGTAAGCTATTTTACCACCAACACTCCGCACTGACTGAGTCGTACCTCCGCTGCCTGGCTGAGCCCCTGCGCCGCTCTTTTCATGGCCGGAAAGCACCTGCGAAGAGTGCGGTCTACCCCGTACCCGTTTGGCCCCCGATCTCGCACTGCTGCCACTCCGCTGACTAATGGCCACACTACCGACTTGCTGTCTGCACCACTGCCTGACGCGCAAGCTCTCAGTCTCGTCTGCAGATGATGATACTGATGATGATGAAGCCCTTGCTTCACCAGGCTCCTAATTGCGATCGGCTACATCATCATCAACTACAGTTTGCACGTCGCTAATGTCCTCCTCAACTGTCTCAGTGAACAAAGCCTGACCTCTCTCAACATCACCTCCCACTACACTCTCCTCATCAGTACTCGACCGCCTACTGGAAGGAGCGGATTTCTGCCCCACCTCTTGGCTTCCCAGTAGCTGCTGACTGTCCTCAAGTAGTTCGTCCTCGCTGTATAGCGGCGCAGAGCCCATTGCATATAGTACTTCTGGCTGAGGGGACCGAAAAGGACAGAGGCAGGTTGAGGACAGGTGAGGGCACTGGAGCTGCTCCTGGCCCATGCCAACTGAGGATTGTGTCTGACGAACCCACCGACTCTTGGCTGGGGGTTTCAGATGTCATCTGGGAGGAAGTGGATGACCGAGTCAACCATTCAAGAACATCTGGGTTGGTGGTCAACACACGACCACTAGATGACGCCGGTAGCTGCGGCCTCGCCGAGTGACCCATAATGCCACGTCCCCTTCCTCTGCTGAGACCTGTGCCTGCTCCCGAAAAATTTGTGCCACTGCCCCTCCTCTGTGAAGGGCCTGTCACCCCTCTATCTGACATCCTGCTTCATAAAAAAATTTAAAATAAAATAAAATGAACAATCCCCCAAAAATTATATTTTACTCACTGGCTTGCACAACGACTTAACTATTTCTTTCAGAAATATCGTCACCTACACAGTGTGTTAACAATGGGTTACTGAACTGCAGTACAATGGGTTACTGCACAGCACTATACACTTTGTTTATATACAGACTGACGCTGCAACTATCGATGTAAAACGAACGAGCCTAGAACCACGTCTTTACTCTTTTTTGGGCAATTCAAATTCACTGTGTCAGCACAATATCACGCTTTTCTGTTTGGATGGCGAATAACGCCGCAGATAGTTATTTAAAAAACAACCCCACTAATACGGATTCACTGGTTTTTTGGCAAGTCAGCTTCACTGACTATGTTAGCACAATATCACGCTTTTCTGTTTGGATGGCGAATAATGCCACAAATAGTTATTTAAAAGAACAACCCCACAAACACGGATTCACTGTTTTTTTTGGCAAGTCAGCTTCACTGACTACGTTAGCACAATATCACGCTTTCCTGTTTGGATGGCGAATAACGCCGCAAATAGTTATTTAAAACTAACAACCCCACAAACATAGATTTACTGTTTTTTTGGCAAGTCGACTTCATTGACTACGTTAGCACAATATCACGCTTTTTCTTTTTGGATGGCAAATAACGCCGCAAACAGTTATTTAAAATTAACAACCCCACAAACACAGATTCACAGTTTTTTGGGCAATTCAAATTCACTGACTATGTTAGCACAATATCATACTTTTCTGTTTGGATAGCAAATAACGCCTCAAATAGTTATTTTAAATGAAAAAATCCACAAACATGGATTCACAGTTTTTTGGCAAGGCAACTTCACTGACTACATTAGCACAATATCACACTTTTCTGTTTGGATAGCAAATAACTCCGCAAATAGTTATTTTAAATTAACAAATCCACAAACACGGATTCACAGTTTTTTTGGCAAGTCAGCTTCACTGACTACGTTAGCACAATATCACGCTTTTCTGTTTGGATGGCGAATAACGCCGCAAATAGTTATTTAAAAAAACAACCCCACTAACACGGATTCACTGTTTTTTTTGGCAAGTCAGCTTCACTGACTACGTTAGCATAATATCACGCTTTTCTGTTTGGATGGCGAATAACGCCGCAAATAGTTTTTTAAAACTAACAACCCCACAAACACAGATTCACTGTTTTTTTGGCAGGTTGACTTCACTGACTACGTTAGCACAATATCACGCTTTTCTGTTTGGATGGCGAATAACGCCGTAAATAGTTATTTAAAACTAACAACCCCACAAACACAGATTCACTGTTTTTTTGGCAGGTCGACTTCACTGACTACGTTAGCACAATATCACGCTTTTCTGTTTGGATGGCGAATAACGCCGCAAATAGTTATTTAAAACTAACAACCCCACAAACACAGATTCACTGTTTTTTTTTTGGCAATTCAACTTCACTGACTACGTTAGCACAATATCACGCTTTTCTGTTAGGATGGCAAATAACTCCGCAAATAGTTATTTTAAATGAACAAATCCACAAACACGGATTCACTGTTTTTTTGGCAAGTCAACTTCACTGACTACATTAGCACAATATCACGTTTTTCTGTTTGGATGCCGAATAACGCCGCAAATAGTTATTTAAAAAAACAACCCCACTAATACTGATTCAGTGTTTTTTTTTGGAAAGTCAGCTTCACTGACTACGTTAGCACAATATCACGGTTTTCTGTTTGGATGGCGAATAACGCCGCAAATAGTTATTTAAAAAAACAACCCCGCTAACACGGATTCACTCGTTTTTTGGCAAGTCAGCTTCACTGAAGAATTTAGCGCTATATGGTGCTTGTCTACTTGTATGGCGAACGCCGCAACTATTTCTTTTACATTTACAAGCTGCCAAACACGGATTATATATGTTTTTCCCCAAACACAACCCAAAATAACAACCCAGATATTTTTTTAAAAATTTTTTATTATTATTATTTTTATTTGTTTTATTATTATTATTATTTTTCTAATGTACCCCAAACAAGGCTCTGACCCTCTTACTGCACTGCAAAAAGTGAGAGTAGTGGTGCTTCTTTGAATACAGCACCCCAAAACAGCCTTTAGAACAGAGTGCAGTGCTGGCTAACCCCTATGCCCACTCACTGCTGCACAGTGTACCAGAATAGCGATTTCACTGCCTGATTTTCTGTCTAGAAATCGTCCCTCTCCTATCCCTGCAATTCAGATTATCTATCCCTGATCTCCTCATTTCTTTTCTTTAGTTTTTCTTTCACTTGCCCTATCTCTCCTGACGTCTGACTCTGGTCTAACAGCAATAGAAAATAGCGCTTTCCAGCGCTGCAGAGCTATTTATAGAGCTGGGACAGCGCAGGACCTTGCTGGCTGCTAATTGGCTACATGTCTGCATGTGATCGCGTTGTGGGCGTTTACTTCTTTGTCCCAGAAGCTTCGATTCGCTCATCTCTACTCCCTATATAATAGTCTCTATTGAGGCCCCTTGGTTCCAAAGTTTGAAGCTGGTGAATCCAAAATGCTTCCCTCTGTTGTAATATCCTTGAAACTTCGCCTCCTCTCCTAGGGATTTCTACCTGCTCAATCACCTGAAAACATAACTGTGCTATACTGTGCCCTTTGGAGATAAAATGCGCCGGAATTGGTAAGAGGGTGTTTAAGCAACAGATTGTAGACTTGTCTGTACGTTTCAGAAATAGAGGCTATCCTGAGAGGATTATCCAAGCGGGACTAAGTAAAAAACCTATTCGCAATAAAATCCAAAGCCCCAGAATGCCGTTCGTCCACACATATCACCCCTTTGCCAACAAGGTACAACATAGGGAGCTTTCTATAGTCTCCCTTGCAAAATTTACTACACATTTCTGGAACTCTAAAAATATGTGTGGATGTGATGGTTTTTTGATGTATTATCCAATATTATTTCAGTCAGGTACTCTCTGTCTATATGTGGTCCAATCTATTCATATTCACATTTTGTCAGTTTTCTGTCACTAACAGCATATTTCTTTTTTAGACTCGGCATTATTGACTACCTATGGAATCCATCGCTACCTCTACATAGTGGCTGTCCCCTATTAGTATCCTTACCTACAATGGTATCATAGTTCATAATATTATGCTATTCTACAGCTATATTAACATGCGTTTTTCCTTTGCTTAATTTTTGATCTATATCCTCTACCTGTATCCACCTAACCACAGTGCCGCCTATATTCTTCTAGCACACGTGCACCGCGACTTGTGAATCACAGTAGCCATCTTGGATGTTCCCTTGTCAATTGCGCATGCGCTCTGGGAGTCCACAAGCTACGATGGCCATCTTTAGTATCCCTACTTGCTATGCGCGTGCGCCCGCCGCCCTCTGAGCCGGCCCGCCCCATCCGGCCACGCCACATCAGTCCGACCCAGCGCGGGCTTTTAAATATGGCACAGCGTCTTAACGAACTTGGCAGAGCCATCCTACAGGGCAACAGCCCAGTCCGTCCTAGCGCTCAACGTGGCCATAGCGCCTTACCCTACGTGGGACCCTCCATTCCCCGTATCCTGGGTTATTTCCATAAGACCAGCTTTGCGTTACTTACAGGTAAGAGGTGTCACCTACATCTCATGACTTTTTGCCATATACCTGCATGTCACTATATCTGTGCACAATAATCCTGTGCGGTACTTCCATACCTGTGACTATTGCTACTACCTTGCAGATTGTACATTACACTGCTTTGCCATTCACATATCTGTTTTCCTTTAACTAATGTACAGTGGGGAAAAAAGTATTTAGTCAGCCACCAATTGTGCAAGTTTTCCCGCTTAAAAAGATGAGAGAGGCCTGTAATTGACATCATAGGTAGACCTCAACTATGAGAGACAAAATGAGAAAACAAATCCAGAAAATCACATTGTCTTATTTTTGACGAATTTATTTGCAAATTATGGTGGAAAATAAGTATTTGGTCACCTACAAACAAGCAAGATTTCTGGCTCTCACAGACCTGTAACTTCTTCTTTAAGAGGCTCCTCTGTCCTCCACTCATTATCTGTAGTAATGGCACCTGTTTGAACTTGTTATCAGTATAAAAGACACCTGTCCACAACCTCAAACAGTCACACTCCAAACTCCACTATGGTGAAGACCAAAGAGCTGTCGAAGGACACCAGAAACAAAATTGTACACCTGTACCAGGCTTGGAAGACTGAATCTGCAATAGGCAAGCAGCTTGGTGTGAAGAAATCAACTGTGGGAGCAATAATTAGAAAATGGAAGACATACAAGACCACTGATAATCTCCCTCGATCAGGGGCTCCACGCAAGATCTCACCCCGTGGGGTCAAAATGATCACAAGAACTGTGAGCAAAAATCCCAGAACCACACGGGGGACCTAGTGAATGACCTGCAGAAAGCTGGGACCAACATAACAAAGGCTACCGTCAGTAACACACTACGCCGCCAGGGACTCCTGCAGATCCTGCAGTGCCAGACCTGTCCCCCTGCTTATGTAAGTACATATCCGGGTGTGTCTGACATTTGCTAGAGAGCATTTGGATGTTCCAGAAGAGTATTGGGAGAATGTCATATGGTCAGATGAAACCAAAGTAGAACTGTTTGGTAGAAACACAACTCGTCGTGTTTGGAGGAGAGTGAATGCTGAGTTGCATCCAAAGAACATAATACCTACTGTGAAGCATGAGGGTGGCAACATCATGCTTTTGGGCTGTTTCTCTGCAAAGGGACCAGGACGACTGATCCGTGTACATGAAATAATGAATGGGGCCATGTATCATGAGATTTTAAGTGCAAACCTCCTTCCATTAGCAAGGGCATTGAAGATGATACATGGCTGGGTCTTTCAGCATGACAATGATCCCAAGCACACCGCCAGGGCAATGAAGGAGTGGCTTCGTAAGAAGCATTTCAAGGTCCTGGAGTGGCCTAGCCAGTCTCCAGAGATCTCAACCCCATAGAAAACCTTTGGAGGGAATTGAAAGTCTGTGTTGCCCAGTGACAGCCCCAAAACATCTCTGCTCTAGAGGAGATCTGCATGGAGGAATGGGCCAACATACCAGCAACAGTGTGTTCCAACCTTGTGAAGACTTACCGAAAACGTTTGACCTCTGTCATTGCCAACAAAGGATATATAACAAAGTATTGAGATGAACTTTTGTTATTGACCAAATACTTATTTTCCACCATAATTTGCAAATAAATTCTTTAAAAATCAGACAATGTGATTTTCTGGATTTGTTTTCTCATTTTGTCTCTCATAGTTGAGGTCTACCTATGATGTCAATTACAGGCCTCTCTCATCTTTTTAAGTGGGAGAACTTGCACAATTGGTGGCTGACTAAATACTTTTTTTCCCCACTTTTTTTCAACAGTGTTATAGAGAATTACTTTATATACACAGACACTGTAAGAAACGGAGAGAGCGGCTGCTGGGCCTCTTCTGAGAGAGCGATCTGACTAGCCACAGGAGTGGAAGTTGCACAGGAGGAGGGGGTTGAGAAGAAGTTTCTGGTGGGGTCCCTGTTCAAAAATTAGCTGTGGGGCCAAGTCATTTCTAGTTACGCCGCTGCAGTAGAACCCACTTTGGCAAGTATAACAGCTTGTAATCGCTTTTTGTAGCCAGCTAAGAGTCTTTCAATTCTTGTTTGAAGAAAGGATGAATTCAATGAAATTGCAGCAAATTCTGGAAGCAAACCTAACACTGAAGTTGAAATGAGGATAGCTTCTACAAAAGGATAATGATCCTAAACACCCCTCAATCCACAATAGAGTACCTCAAAAGACGCAAGCTAAAGGTTTTACCATAGCTTTCACAATCCCCTGATCTGAATATCATTGAAAATCTATAGATAGACCTCAATAGAGCAGTACATGCAAGACGGCCTAGAAATCTCACAGAACTGGAAGACTTTTGCATAGAAGAATGGATGAAATTCCTTAAAACAAGAATTGAAAGGCTCTTGGCTGGATACAAAAAGTGATTACAATCGGTGATACTTGCCAAAAGGGTGCTACAAGGCACTAACCCTGCACGGCGCCCAAAGTTTTGCTTCGGACCCTTTACCTTTATTGTCATTTTGAAAATGTAAAAGATTAAAATAAAACATTGTTTTTGCTTAAAATACAAAGGGAATATGTCATCTTTACCTTTGCCGTTTGGAGATCATTTTCAACTTGCTTAACTGTTCAAGTAACAGTAATTTTGACCAGGGGTGCCCCAAATTTTACATGCCACTGTATATTATTATAATTTGGTATACAATTGGGAGTTGTAATAAAGGTTTTTGCATGTCATTACTTCTTGTTACTGACAGTTTTTTTCCTTTCTCAGAGACTGACCATCATGTTATGCCCCTACGTCACCATGTCATATTGATTCAACAAGAAAGACTGGAAATAATGTATAGCACTTCACAAGACCTGACATTTTTGGTCATGTTCTGACCGAGTCGTTTAGCCATAGCAATTTGGCAAAGATGCTCAAATCCTTATGCTTGCCCATTTTTCTTGCTTTCAACACATCAACCCCAAGAACTGACTGTTCACTGCCTACCTTATATATTCCACAAGTATTCCAAAAGTATCGTTCTGAGAACGAAATAAAAATGGTACCATTTTTCTGTATTGTACCTTGCTTCAACTCATACTGGCTCATGTCTATATATTTTGAGAATAAGTAACGTTGCTATGACAAGATATATACCTTTTCAAAATGTATGTTTTACAAGGCCAAACAATTTATTTTTAACATAGAGAAATGTCAAGTTCACATCTGCATTCAGCTTTCCAACTTCTAATCCATCAGAAGAGAAGAAAAATATGAAAAATAAATGATCTGTCTTATTTTGAGCATTATGATCAGTTTGCATCAGTTTGTGTTACTTCTGTCAGAGGAGTCCTTTTTCTTCCGTCAAAAATAGCTGATCTCTGACGGAAGTGACACAAACTGATCATAACTGATGCTCAAAAAAGTTATTTTTAGTACAAACTGATGCTAACTGAGCAAAACTGATGCTCAAAATAAGGTGGATCAGTTATTTATGTTAGGAAGAATGTGTACATGCAATTTTATAGAACTGAAAAACTATTAGATTATTTATGTATTCCTCAGTTTTCATCGGATAACAATGGAAGAGCTGTGTGACTCAGAATTCTTGGTTGGTTATGTCAGAATCCTGAGATAAAAGCCAGAAGTTAGAATTTTTTTAGAATCTTAGAATTTCAACTTCACATTAACATTTTTGTCCCACGTTTAATGCAGTGGCATCCTTCACCATAGGGTTCCATTGTTTAAAGCAGCTCTGTCACCAGGATCAACCCTATACAACCAGGCATATAGCCTGGTAGGGTTGAGGAAGCCGAGTAAATCAGTATTTTTCTTTTGATTGTCAGTGCTGGAATTCAGGAGAAATTAAAGGGGTATTCCCTCAGACGATGAGAACATATCAGGACATATCACTAGGATAGGCCGCCATTGTCTGACCTGCACCTATCTCTAAAACGAAGCCTAAAATGAAGCTGGCAAAGTGGTGGCCGGCAGTGCCAGCACACTTGGCTATTTTCAGAATCCCCATAGAAATAAATGGGAGCACATCATGCTTGCGCGGCCACCGCTTCCATTAACTTCTATCGGGCCGACGGAAATAGCCGATCCAGTTCTCGGCTATTTTTGGCAGCCCCATAGAAGTTAATGGAGGACAGTCACGCTTGCGCGGTTCGCCCTCCTTCACTTTACCGGCAAGGTTTACGAGATAGGTGCGCATGCCAGAGGTGGGACCATCATGTTTTTATAGGTTGCCATGGCTATTCTGCAGAAAATGTGGCCACTGGAATGTAATTATTTCCTTTTGCAAGAATTCTGTAGATTATTTTCTTTCACATACTGTATTATAAAACTAAATTTGACATTAACCTGTTAATAAAACTGTATCAATTTACCTTCATTCATAACAATGGACACAATAGAGATGTAATCATGGGGATCTTGATCTGGCAGGATGAAATGACAATCTCTTTCGAAAGGAAAAAGTTCATATAGTCCTTCAGGTGAATTCACTCCACAAAGCATCAGGACCACTCTGTGTGAGGGCTGTAGAAGTTCAAAGAAATTGGTACTTTGATTTTCACAGAAGATCTTCAGAATATCTTTGGTCAAGACTAGCAGTTTACACTGCCACATAGAGCCAATAAGGTCTTCCAACATCTTATTTGATTCATAGCTCACATCATAAAGAAATATGTCATCAATTCGTAAATGTGATGTTAGCAGTTCCTTCAGATATGTGGCCCATTCTTCTCCACTTTTCTCATAAATCACCAAAAGATTTTTTGTCATTTCTGAAAAGATAAAATGTATTAAATTCATAATGAATATTTTGGGAAATTAATGAAACAGCAACAAGGATGAGCAAATCTATTCTAATGAATCAATTTGTCTCATTAGCAGGAATTCTTTACCTGTGAAAGGTTGACTTGTTGATTGACTGGGCCAGACATCTAGTGTGGGGCTTACCATCTGGGTCCACCGCTGTTCCGAGTAACAACACAGGCGCCAAAGCTCAAATTCGACTTTAGGAGCAGCGACTGCGCTTGTGCTGCTACCCGGAAGTGCAGCGGTGCATGCGAACTCACTGCTCCAGGCCCTGTCAATCAACGTCTATTCGCTCATCCCTAAAACAGTCTAATACAAAAACTGCCGTTGTTTCCCAAAATAACCAATCATAGAATGGCTTTCATTTTTTAAAATGCTATGGCAAAATGAAACAAAAGAAATAAAAGATGCATTGTTATTGGTTGCCATGTGCAATAACGTCAGTTTTCTCTTAGGCTTTTTTATAAATCTGTGCCTATATGTTCTTTGTAAATGTTCAAAAAGTTTAGTCAGAAACTGTCAGACCAGAAAAGGGGTCACCTGCCGCCTATACCCAGTTTTTTCAACCATTTCTAGCAACATAGTCCAAGTGCTTATGTAAATTGTTTGTGACTCTTGTTACCAATATTCATCTACATTTAGTTTAAGAGATGCCCAGAGGTTTTTTTATCCCTTGTTTAAGCTAACATTGATGTAGGTTCTCATTTTCTTTATACATTTTTCATAACAATATAGGGCAGAATTTGATGTGGAGAAAAAGCTAAAAGTTCATTTGTTATTCAGTTAATTTAAGTCAAATATTGAGATAAACTTACTTCACCAATAAAAAAAAACTGTATACAGAATATAAGTTTTATTTCATTAAATTATTTTCTACCATTTTGACATTGCATATGCAATACCCCAGAGAAGGTATTTGCAAATTGTTTTGTTTATAATGTTATTCTAATGTTTTACCTATGTCATATACTGTTACACTAGAAGATGGTGTATGAGTGGCTAACCACTCCTTCCGTCTCTTGAGATAGGAATAAGTTAGCCCTACTTCCTGACAGGAAGGAGAGCTAATTAGTGAAATTAAGAAACTAGTGAAGAGACAGGCAGCACGTCCATCAGCTTCTGCTCCATAGGGCCTTAGGACCAGAAATCGTACTCGTCTGTGAGGAATACTTCTTCAGAGAAATTGGAATGTCCAAGGGCTGGTGAAACCATCAAAGCTACAGTGTTACAGACAGCAGAGTGACCAGCTACCACAGCTTTGCAAACACTACTGCAAGGGGATAACAAGTTAAGACACCCTATACCACAATTCAGTAAAGGCTAACCTTTAAGCCTGCATTACATTGTGGACACCTATAACTAGAGGTGCCAGCTTTATAGCTTTAGTGAAGGGGAATCAGGAGGAAGAGACTGTCAGCTAGAATACTTCTGAGTGCAATCAATTGCCATCTAATCAATCACCATACACCAACATCTGGTGACAGAGACAGCACCTTGTACTTAATATTTCTGAATGTACCACAAGGTGTTCTTTGCACTTAGTAAAGAGAGGCATTTTGAGTTCTCCTATGTCTGCCTGATTCCTTTACACCACCTTTTCACTGCACTGAACCCCACAGACAGACAGCCTGAGAGAGTACTCTGTGACACAATATCTCATCAGAATAACTACCACTCCCATGCTCTGCACTGGCTCCTCGGGGGCTCGCTGCACAAAGTCTATACAACTCCTTCACACAGCCCCCTCTACTACCCTTGCTATTTGCTTAGTGTTAGAGATAGCAGCAGGGAGGGGGAGAAGTATGCACATGGCAGATCAGAATGTGGAGAGGGGAAGGCATCCTAATTTTTGGAGAAGGTAAATCACACAGGCTGTAATGTACTGTAGACAGTGCAGATAGGAAACATACAGAAAGCTGTTTAAAAGGACAGGGATGAATCACTAGACTGTATATCAGTGTATCAGTGTAGAGAGAAGGGGGAGAACCAACAGAAGAGGCCACCAATGAAAAACAGAAGACACTGCTTAGCATCAGTATCTGCCAACACATTGGAGAAGAGATCACTCATGGGCTATAGAAGAGAAAAGCATGGGAGGGACATGCCTACATGAGAAAAGTCTGAAACTCATAGCAGGTTGATATTACAGTGGCCATTCATGGCCACCATTGTTCTGCATGCCCTGGCCAGGGGCCTGGACCTGCCTCCCACTGTCTTCTTTCCAGGGGGCTCAGACACTGGGTCTGCTCTGTTCCTCCACACAGGCTGCAGCCTGCTTACCAGCTAAATCTCTCCTGCTTTGCCTGTAGTGAGCTTGCATACTTCTTCCCCTGTGGGGAGGTGCCAGTGCAATAGGTTTATACTCATATAATATATAAAATATCTATGAAATATATATTCATAAGGGACCATAAGTGTCCACTTATTACATGGTCCTATCAGAATGGGGTTGTCCCTGATAAAACAAACCCTGCAAATATATTATTTTATTCAACTAGCTTATGTTATGCTAGTTAGATTATTTTGAGTCACTACCACATGGTGTCACTCAACATTACAAGTAAGTCCTGATAATATTATATATATATATATATATATATATATATATATATATATATATACAGTACAGACCAAAAGTTTGGACACACCTTCTCATTCAAAGAGTTTTCTGTATTTTCATGACTATGAAAATTGTAGATTCACACTGAAGGCATCAAAACTATGAATTAACACATGTGGAATTATATACTTAACAAAAAAGTGTGAAACAACTGAAAATAGGTCTTATATTCTAGGTTCTTCAAAGTAGCCACCTTTTGCTTTGATTACTGCTTTGCACACTCTTGGCATTCTCTTGATGAGTTTCAAGAGGTAGTCACCTGAAAGTGGGATTTCTTGCCTTATAAATGTGGTTGGGACCATGAGTTGTGTTGGGCAGAAGTTAGGTGGATACACAGCTGATAGTCCTACTGAATAGACTGTTAGAATTTGTATTATGGCAAGAAAAAAGAAGCTAAGTAAAGAAAAGCGAGTGACCATCATTACTTTAAGAAAGACCAAGAGTCACCTCTGCTGTGGAGGATAAGTTCATCCGAGTCACCAGCCTCAGAAATCGCAGTTTAACAGCAGCTCAGATTAGAGACCAGGTCAATGCCACACAGAGTTCTAGCAGCAGACACATCTCTACAACAACTGTTAAGAGGAGACTGTGTGCAGCAGGCCTTCATGGTAAAATAGCTGCTAGGAAACCACTGCTAAGGACAGGCAATAAGCAGAAGAGACTTGTTTGGGCTAAAGAACACAAGGAATGGACATTAGACCAGTGGAAATCTGTGCTTTGGTCTGATGAGTCCAAATTTGAGATCTTTGGTTCCAACCACCATGTCTTTGTGCGACACAGAAAAGGTGAACGGATGGACTCTCCATGCCTGGTTCCCACCGTGAAGCATGGAGGAGGAGGTGTGATGGTGTGGGGGTGCTTTGCTGGTGACACTGTTGGGGATTTATTCAAAATTGAAGGCATACTGAACCAGCATGGCTACCACAGCATCTTGCAGCGGCATGCTATTCCATCCGATTTGCGTTTAGTTGGACCATCATTTATTTATCAACAGGAAAATGACCCCAAACACACCTCCAGGCTGTGTAAGGGCTATTTGACCAAGAAGGAGAGTGATGGGGTGCTACGCCAGATGACCTGGCCTCCAAAGTCACCAGACCTGAACCCAATCGAGATGGTTTGGGGTGAGCTGGACCGCAGAGTGAAGGCAAAAGGGCCAACAAGTGCTAAGCATCTCTGGGAACTCCTTCAAGACTGTTCGAATACCATTTAAGGTGACTACCTCTTGAAGCTCATCAAAAGAATGCCAAGAGTGTGCAAAGCAGTAATCAAAGCAAAAGGTGGCTACTTTGAAGAACCTAGAATATAAGACCTATTTTCAGTTGTTTCACACTTTTTTGTTAAGTATATAATTCCACATGTGTTAATTCATAATGTTGATGCCTTCAGTGTGAATCTACAATTTTCATAGTCATGAAAATACAGAAAACTCTTTGAATGAGAAGGTGTGTCCAAAGGTCTGTACTGTATATATATATATATATATATATATATATATATATATTATTGAGTGTAATAAAAATGTACAAACAGTTTCTCTGGTAGCTATAATTTCTCAATTGTTATCATTAGCGGTCACTTATATTTCCTCTCATTCTTATGTAAGAATTTCCTCTTGAACTAATGCCAGCACATTGAAAAAGCAGAAAGAAATTGGCTGAAATTCTTTTCTCAAACAACTGATACATTGCTTGCAATGCTGAAAAGTACACAATGCTTTCCTTCAGAAAATATGTCAGGTATGTTGACACATCAGGTGATCTGGTCTATAAAATGGTTGATGTCTAAGGCAGTGAAAAACTTTCTTTTTCTTTTAACTTTCTTTCCAATATTTGTACTAGATACAGAGATTCTAACAAATCTTTATTGTTTGCTTGGAATGGTATTGAGCTGTTGAAATAGATGTAATGGATGGTATATTTATACATGGAAGAATAATATGTTCTCCTGTCGACTGCAAACTGCTGTCAGGAGATCTTGAAACATCACCCAACTCAGAGTGCTTTATTAAAATAATAAGTTCTGCAAGTCTGTGTCAGTAAAAATAAAGCAATGCAACTAAAGGTTTCTTGTACTGAACAACTTCTGAATTGTTCATCTTTACTGAAATCCTCACTCACAAAATAAATGATAAACCGTCTCTATATTTATTTTAGAGATGAGCAATCCATTCTATTGATTTGGAATCCATCCCAAATTTCCCCAAAAATTCACATTCTAAAGAAACCAATTTTTTGTGATGCATTTCAGGTGAATCATAGAGAGAGAGAGAAAAAAAAAACATGTGTAATATTCCACTGGAAAAGAGACATACAAGCCAGTTCCTGAATGTCCCCATATCACTCTTCTCTAAATTACATGTGTCAGGTCAAATGTTTCCACGCCATGTTGGAGCTCATCGGTCTGAGAGAGAGTAGCCACATCGGCAAGCAGTTTCTCAAGTACATCAAGCAGCAAACAACCCACTGGCTGTCACCCTGGCGATTCCAACTTGGCAACGTGGTCAGTGGGCGCAACATCCTGGCTGCCCTGAACATGGGTGAAATAACACATGGTCCCTGCATGGTGCACGTCAGCAACCTAGTGGTGCGGAGCTTTCTAAATAAGTACACTGGCTTGCTCAAGGTGCTCGCAAAGTCCAGGAGATTGTCCAAGAACTTCAGCTACTCTTATGTGGTAAGGAATGCTCTTCTGGACCTGCAGCAACAGAATGGCCTGCCGCTACATGGCTTATTCCGCTACGTGCCAACTCACTAGAATTCAACATTTCACAAGCTGCAGAAAGCCATGAACTATTTTGTCATGCATCAGACAGCATCAGCTGCAGGGAGAATGTGCGCTTCGAGGTCAAGCAGTGGTAGCTCATCTGAGACGCCTGTCGGGTGCTGAAGCCCTACGAAGAGGCCACAAAGTTTGTCAGCAGGGACAACTGTGGCATTAACAACATCATCCCTCTCATATTTATCTTAGAACAGATGCTGAAGCTCAAGCAGCAGGGGATCACAGTGGAAGAGGAGCAGCTGATGCATCTTGCTGTGAGCACACAAAGGGAATCTGCCGTGGAGGAAGAGGATGATGATGACAATGAAGTTGGTGAAGATGAGGATGAGGAGCTGCCACAGCAAGAAGAGGAGTCGGAGGTGGAAGAGCAAGAGGACGATGATGAGGATGGCACCAGCCAAGACACCCAATCGTCTTAGTGGGGGGAGGAGACATAATGAACTGGCTCCTCGGGCACCATGGCCAGAATGGCGACATGTAACCTCACTTGCTTGTGCAGTGACAGGCATATCGTTAACACCAAGCAGTCTGATGATTTCTGGATAGACATGCTTTTAGACCTTCACTACAGGGCAAAATGGAGGAATGTTTTCCTCTCCCAAATAGGGAAGACAAATTACGTTAATTACCATGAAACATTCTGGACACAGCTTGCAGCAACTGTTGCTGGTTACTCCTCCATGCCACTAATGTACCTACCAACCATCTCATTCTGTTCCACTACGTCTGCCGCCTCCATCCTACAACAGCTGTCTGTCGTTTTACCATCACTTTCTGAAAGGCTGTTGCTGCAGCCCCCTTCAGGGGTGGATCGGCCATAGACCCTAAAGGGAAACTTTCCAGTGGGCTGATGCCCAGGGGACCACCTGAGCCCTCTTCACAGCCAGAAAGTGGCTGTTCTTGGTGATGTATTTTGTGATGCACTGTGGTATTCGGCTCTGCGGGGTAGTATAATGGGCCACAATGTGTTATTGCTGGCCCTGCCTACTGTCAATTTGGACCCAGCTACAAAATGTGGCCACTTTTAGTGGCCTCCATCATGCCACTAATGCAACCTACCAACCATCATGTTCTGTATGGCTGCTACCACCACCGCCATCATGCCTATGCTGTCTGTCTGCCTATCATCATGTTCTACATGGTTGCTGCTGCCTCCATCATGCCATTGCTGCGACCTGCTGACCATCATCTTCCTTAAAGTTGTCCCACGAACAATATTCTACAATTTTCAAACCAGCACCTGGATCTGACTACTTTTGTAATTGTATGTAATTAAATATTTTGTATAGCTACTGAATTATTCAATAAAATGTATCTGTTAGTGCCACTTAATTTCTTATTTCTTTGACTGGCTCATTAATAAGGCTGCACATGCTCAGTTTCATCTTTCAACTGTCTCCTGAGCTGTGATAGGCAGAGAACTGCAGTGGAATCGACACGCCTCCTGAGCTGCAGCAGAGAAGACACTCCTATCTTGATATAAATCTAGCAGAGCGATGGAGCAATGAATGGGGGGATCTCTGGATCCATGTGAGGTACAGGGCTGGTTCTAGCTTTGTTAGAAAGGTATTGTCATGTACCATATGATGTCTGATTTTAGTTTTTTACATTATTCATGGGATAACCCCTTTAACCCCTTCGCGACCAGCGCCGTACATGTACGGCGCTGGGGCGATGCGGGCACATGGCGCCCGCTCGCGGGTGCGGCGGGCGTCATGGCCGGCAAGTCTCTGCTGTTTCTAACAGCAGAGACTTGCCGCTACCTACCACATCGGCGGCGTCTTCCGGATTGACTAGATGCCGTGATCACACGTGATCACGGCATCTAGTTGCGGCTAAACCCGGAAGCGTTCGCTTCCGGGTGGTGTACAGACACCCCGTGTGACCAATCGGGGTGTCTGTACACCATATGAAAACTGTAATCCTCGCTGGTGAGGATTACAGTTTTCAAACTGCAATTCTTATTCTGGCCACTAGATGGCAGGCCAGGATAAGAAATGAGCAATTGATGGTTTTCTGAGCCTATAAAACCCAGAATTGCTCATAAAGAAAAAAAAAAAAAGCCACAATTTATAAGCCCATATTTGAGCTTTCTAATAGTAAAAAAAAAATTAAAAAAAAATGTTAAAAAATATATAAAAAATAAAAAAGATGTAAAAGTTCAAATCACCCCCCTTTCCGTATAAGTAAAAAATAAATACCTAAATAACAATAAATATAGACATCATGGGTATCACCGTGACCGAAAACGCCTGTACTTTTAAAATATAAAAAAAAAAATTCCAATACGGCGAATTGTGTGGCGGAAAAAAGCGTCCAAATGGCGATTTGCCGTTTTTTGTCGCTTTTTTTTTCTAAAAAAAATTAAATAAAAAGTGATCAAAAAGTCATACACACCCCAGAATGGTATCAATAAAAACTTCAGATCGTCCCGCAAAAAATGAGCCCCCATACAGCTCTGTACACATAAATACCAAAAAGTTATAGGGGTCAAGATTTGACAAGGAAAAAAAAAAAAAAAAAAGGGCAACTTTCTAATTATGTTATCACTATGAAAACGCAGGAAAAACTATACATATTAGGTATTGCCGGATTCGTACTGACCAGTAGAATGAAAGTAACGGATCAGTTTTAATGCACATCGAACGCTGTAAATAAGAAACCCGTAGAACTGTAGCGGAATAGCGTTTTCTTTGCAATTTCACCCGGTTTGGAATTTTTTTCCCGCTTCCCACTACACTGTATGCAATATTAAATGGTGGCGTTGGAAAGTACAACTTGTCCCGCAAAAAACAAGCCCTCATACAGCTATGTGAACAGAAAAATAAAAGAGTTATGGCTGTTTGAAGGCAGGGAGCGCAAAACGAAAATGCAGAACCGAAAAAAGCTCCGGTCGTGAAAGGGTTAAGGCTACTACTTCCTCCATCATGCTATTGCTTTTCAGCTATGTACCATATGGCTGCTGCTGCAGCTGCCTCATCTGCTGCTGCTTCTCGTTGTTAATCCCCTAATGCCACCACCATTAAAGGGTTTCTGTCACCAGAAATGACCCTATTAAACCAAGTGTCATTTGCAATGAGCAAATGACACTTGATGCCAGTAATGTTACTATTATAGTCCTCAGTAACGCCGTTTTGCTAAAAATTACGATTTTATAATATGCTAATGACCTCCCCTAGGTGCAGTAGGCGTGAACCTGCACCTAGGAGAGGCCGTAATTATGCCTCTTACCACGCCCCCGGTCGCGCTGATTGACAGGGCCGGGCAGCCAGCTCTTTCGGCTCCCGGCCCTGTACGATCCGAAATCCCGCGCCTGCGCAGTAATGAAGCCGGGACCCGGGCGGGCGCCGGCTCTCAACGCACGCTGATCCCGCGCCTGCGCATTGCGATCAGCGCGCCTAGAGAGCCGGCGCCCGCCCGGGTCCCGGCTTCATTACTGCGCAGGCGCGGGATTTCGGATCGTACAGGGCCGGGAGCCGAAAGAGCTGGCTGCCCGGCCCTGTCAATCAGCGCGACCGGGGGCGTGGTAAGAGGCATAATTACGGCCTCTCCTAGGTGCAGGTTCACGCCTACTGCACCTAGGGGAGGTCATTAGCATATTATAAAATCGTAATTTTTAGCAAAACGGCGTTACTGAGGACTATAATAGTAACATTACTGGCATCAAGTGTCATTTGCTCATTGCAAATGACACTTGGTTTAATAGGGTCATTTCTGGTGACAGAAACCCTTTAACACAAAACATCTGCCGCCACTATTAATACTACTACTAATGCTACCACTACCCATAGACAGTCTTTCTACAATATCCATACTGTACCCTTTCCACATCCACATTGCACTGCTGCTGCTCACAATTAATTTTTTTAGGCTTGATCACAATGAGCCACGTTTTCTTCTTATAATCAACACTTGTGCGTGTCATTCGAGCAGGCATTCTGACTCTAAAAGGCATAAGTTTCAGATGCTTGGTCTCAAAAGCCACTTTAAACACCATCTGCCCCTGATAAGGGACAATTTTTGAAAGCCTTGGAAGATGAAAAAGCAGAACACATGTGCTGGTGTGGTGTGTTTTTAAACACGCTGTATGTTAACGCCATCAAATGTGCATTTACCCACAGCTATGTATGCCAGAGTCTCTCAGACATCATTTACTATTGCTGTCATTGCAATCCAGAGCTTGAGAAGGGGAAAAGAAATTCATAAGAAATAAGTGAAAAGAGATAAGTTTCCTAGGAGGCTACGGGGCAATTGGAGTAACTTTGGTTCAGCCCGAAACGATTTCAACGAGTCCAAACTTTTTGAAAAATTTGTCGAAACGACCCTGAAACTAATCTTGACTGGTTCACTCTAGATCTGAGGTCTGTGAAGGTTCCTGAAGAGGGGGACAGGCTCCTTGAAACACATCTACTGGAAATATACAGTCTAAATACCAACCTATGCATGCCAAAAATTAGCAGTGCTGAGATATAAAAATATCGGTCACAACCATTCAACAACCGTTCTTCATGCAGCAGTAACATAGTTTATAAGGCCAAAAAAAGACATCTGTCCATCCAGTTCGGCCTGTTATCCTACAAGTTGATCCAGAGGAAGGCAAAAAAACCCTGTGAGGTAGAAGCCAATTTTCCCCACTTTAGCAGAATAAATTCCTTCTCGACTCCAATCAGGCAATCAGAATAACTCCCTGGATCAACGACCCCTCTCTAGTAACTATAACCTGTAATATTGTTACCCTCCAGAAATACATCCAGGCCCCTCTTGAACTCTTTTAGTGAACTTACCATCACCACCATCTAAGGCAGAGAGTTCCATAGTCTTACTGCTCTTACCGTAAAGAATCCTCTTCTATGTTTGTGTACAAACCTTCTTTCCTCTAGACGCAGAGGATGTCCCCTCGTCACAGTCCTGGGGATAAATAGATTATGGGAGAGATCTCTGTACTGTCCCCTGATATATTTCTACATAGTTATTAAATCTCCCCTCAGTCGTCTTTTTTCTAAAATGAATAACCCTAATTTTTATAATCTTTCTGGGTACTGTAGTCCACCCATTCCAGTTATTACTTTAGTTGCCCTCCTCTGAACCCTCTCCAGATCTGCTATGTCTGCCTTGTTCACAGGAGCCCAAAACTGTACACAGTACTCCATGTGTGGTCTGACTAGTGATTTGTAAAGTGGCAGGACTATGTTCTCATCATGGGCATCTATGCCTCTTTTGATGCAACCCATTATCTTATTGGCCTTGGCAGCAGCTGTTTGACACTGGTTTCTGCAGCTTAGTTTGCTGTTTACTAAAATTCCTAGGTCCTTTTCCATGTCAGTGTTACCCAGTGTTTTACCATTTAGTATGTACTGGTGACTTGCATTATTCCTTCCCATGTGCATAACCTTACATTTGTCAGTGTTAAACCTCATCTGCCACTTCTCTGCCCAAGCCTCCAATCTATCCACATCCATCTGTAGCACTGTACTGTCCTCTTCTGTGTTAATTACTGTACACAGTTTAGTGTTATCTGCAAAAATTGATATTTTACTGTGCAATCCTTCTACAAGATCATTAATAAATATATTGGAGAGTAGTATGTACCGTTAATAACCACCCTCTGTTTTCTATCACTGAGCCAGTTACTTACCCACATACAGGCATTTTCTCCCAGGCCAATCATTCTCATTTTATATACTAACCTTTTATGCGGTACAGTGTCAAATGCTTTGGAGGAGTCCAGATATACGACATCTATTCATTCGCCGCGGTCAAGTCTAGAACTTATCTCCTCATAGAAACTGATTAAATTGGTTTGACATGACCGATCCCTCCTGAAACAATGCTGATATTGAGTTATTTGCTTATTTTCATTGAGGTACTCCAAGATTGCATCTCTTAGAAAACCCTCAAACAGTTAACCCACAACAGATGTTAAACTTACCAGCCTATAGTTTCCAGGGTCTGGCTATGACATTACTTAATTCTCTTAGGAAACGGGGGTGTATGCCATCTGGTCCTGGCGATTTGGCTATTTTAATCTTTTTAAGACGTCGCTGTACTTCTTCCTAGGTCAGACAGGGCACTTTTAATGGGGAATTTACTTTTATATTCTGCATTTCATCTGACAGTTTATTTTCCTCAGTGAATACAGTGGAGAAAAAAATATTTAGTAGCTTTGCTTTCTCCTCATCGCTCTCTGCAACTCTCCCCTCATTACTCTGTAAGGGGCCGACACCTTCAGGTTCATACTTTTTACTATTTATATAATTGAAGAACAGTTTAGCAGTGAGATCCATAAACCTACTATGTTCACAAGACCAGGCAGATAAACTCCAGAAAGACCTACAGAGCCCCTGCAGTTACTATACAATGGATTGCAATCTTTTCTGTTACAAACAGCGGCGTGGCGCATGTGCTCAGCAGACACGGGAACGCCAAAGAAAAAACTGACTTTCTTGAGCTCCTGCCCTAAAGTCTGATGCGGAAACAGTGAGTAATCAAATAACTGTGTGATACAGTAGTCTTAATTCTACGAAAGGCTCCAAACTATAAATATATGGTGACATCTGTCTATACTTACCTCTACTATATTAAGCATATGCCGACAGATATTATTACTTTCACAAAGAATATCACTGTTCTTATGGATCTCAATCTGTGTTGCATGGAGGACCAAGGGTTTGAATCTTTCTTGGTATATCTACTTGCAAGTACCATCCAATATATGAATGTCACGCTCTGGTGTGGAGGGTATAGCCACACCAAGCGTAAGAGAGTAGGGAAAAGACCAAACAAGGGAATGCAAGTACCTCCTGCAGGAATCCCTGAAACTAGGCCCTGGCTGACTACCAGTATGAACAGGCCTTAGTGGTAGGAGAGTTCATACACAGGAACCTAATAACAAACTGACCCTGTACAACCCTGCAGCTAGTGACAGCTAGCTTTTGGGCTAAAAAAAAAATGCAAAAAATGGACACAAACTGCCAAAAACATTATTTGTGAACCGAACCTGTAATTTTAATTCAATTTCAATTTAATTTCCAGAATAAATATTAATGAATGTTGAGATATCTAGTTAAATTTAGAATCTTAAACAGAAAATGGCACACTTTTTTTAAAAAATTAGATTATTTTTTTTTATTCCTCTAAAGAAAGTAAACCATTAAACTGTGGCATGAATACAAAACAAATGATGCCAAAGACTAAAATTTTAATAGCACCTACACATCACATTTTGAGTAAGATAATGAATGTAACATTTAAAGGGAGTCTGTCACCACGATTTTGACTATTAAGTTATTTATAGCACTGGATTCAGCTGACTATAAGCATCTCCAAAACGTTATTGTTATAGGGCATAAATGAAGATCTGATGTTAAAAATACCTTTTTTATCAACTGTCAATCTCTTTCTTAAGGAGCCCAAGGGGATGTGCCAGCGATGTTGGAGCCCGGCCACGGCGATTCAGTTGGAGCCCAGGACCGCCCACCTCATTAATATTCACTTCACTGCTTGAAGCAGTGAAGCTCCGGCACGGCTGTAATCCCGCGCAGGTGCAGTACATTAAGTGGTCTGCGCCGTGCGGTCTGCCGGCTACAGCTTCACAGGATGTACTGCGCCTGCGCGGGATTACAGCCGTGCCGGAGCTTCACTGCTTCAAGCAGTGAAGTGAATATTAATGAGGTGGGCGGTCCTGGGCTCCAACTGAATCGCCGTGGCCGGGCTCCAACATCGCTGGCACATCCCCTTGGGCTCCTTAAGAAAGAGATTGACAGTTGATAAAAAAGGTATTTTTAACATCAGATCTTCATTTATGCCCTATAACAATAACGTTTTGGAGATGCTTATAGTCAGCTGAATCCAGTGCTATAAATAACTTAATAGTCAAAATCGTGGTGACAGAATCCCTTTAAACATTCTGCAGATTTGCATCCATAATTAATGTTCCTCTCTTAATTACGTAAATAAACTATGCTTTTGAAATGGAACTTTAATACAGAAAAGAAAGCAGAACTGTTATTTACACAAATCAATATTGCATTTTTCTCAGTGACTCATTTTTTGCATCATTCATGACACTGATTGTATGCAGAATATGAATTAAGCTGATGTTGAAAGTTAAAATGTGATTTTTTTCAAAAGAGATCTTAATGATTTAAAAAGTTAAATGTTCCTTTCTCATCTTATAGACATCATATATTGTTGTGGTACCTTTCATCAATACCATAACATTATTGTATGTATCCTTTCACACATCATTAATTTGCTGTATGAATACAGCTTTATGCAAAACAGAGGAGAGCTGTGTTACATCCAAACAGCTTTCTGTTTGGGCAGGTGTGAACTATCAGGTTGGGCACGGTGCCCAAGAAGACACAAAGAAGAAGCAGCACCCTGCAGGCGCTAACGTGTATGTAACAGTGTAACGTCTACTGGTATATTTACTATATTTATAGGATAACTAACCCTTTAGACTACAGTAGTATAAAAATGTTCTAAATGACATCAAACTTTTTGTAATATACTTTATGTATGGATTGTATTCCTTTAGTAAACCTGAAGTTTAGGGTGTCTATCATTGGAATTAATACACTCGTACACATCTGACATGTCGGGACACAATGACGTCACTCAAATGGGTCCCTTATACAACACAATGTACAAATTTTAAAGGGCTACAAAAAAGAACTCAGGATAGGTAGGAACTAGACATGAGCAAATTGATTTTAATGAATCGATTTGTCTCATCAGCAGGGCTTTGTCAGCTGTACCAGTATTACCATAAAGTCTGTTGGCTCAGAATGTCCCACATTTTTTAAAGGGAATGTGTCACCAGAAAATTACCTATTGTTTAAATCATGTTTTTACGTTTAACATATTTTTAAAGAATCTTTGATGGTGTTATTTTTAATTTTCCATGTCACTTTCTATATTTAAACAAAAACCATAAAGCCCTGCAAATTTCACACCGGACACAAAGTGTAATAATAAGAGTTCTTGGTCTGTACAAATCACTTTACTGCAGTTACCTGCTTATCTATACAGAGAGATTATATCATCACAGGCAGGATTAGAATGACAAATAAGACAGGAACCTCAGTTCACAATAGGTCATTGTCAAAGCTTATATATTCTTTAATTTTACAATGACCTCTGCACAGGTCTCAGAAGATGCCTAGAAAACTCTCCTATAAAAGTCAATAGGGTTCCCTCCTGACCATTGTGTCTATGGATCATGGGGCTGCTTTACAGCAATTATCTTAATGCTTTCTAAATGCTGTTAAGAACAGCACAGGTAAGATGGCTACCTGAATAATCATGTTCAAGAAATATAATCAAACAAAGCTGTAGTCAGAAAATAAATGGAGATTAGAAGAAATAATGGGCAAAAAACATTTTTGGTGACACATTTCCTTTAAGAGGCACAGCCACTAAGTAAAGTTGGCTCCTTTGCACACAGTCCAGGTACATTTGAGTTGTCATTTAAGCCAGTTTCTGGCAAAATGATTATAAATCTGGCTGACTACTGGAGGTCACGCCCCTCTCATTAAACCCAGCCAACTTTTCTCAACACCTTTGAAAAGTGTCACAAATTATGGTGTAAATTTGGCGTGCAAAATTATTTGTGAATTATTTACACCACAAACTTTAAATAAATGTCCCTGATAGTGTTCCATATGGTGATTTTTTGACATTTGACATTTTTTCTCACATATTCTTCACATGAACAAACAACTGTAACATGCTACAAAAAAAGTCATATTTTGAAGGTATTCTCCCCAAAAAGTATTGCTTGTAGGCAAGAGTACAGAGTCTAACAGAGATATCAGGGAAAGAGTCTGTGATGTGGACCCATAGGGACCATATGTGTGGACACATATGCCATGTGCATGGGTGAATCAGGGGAAAACCCAAGTATAATTTGAACAACATGCCAGAGAAATACAACCAACAAATTTACTGGTGATTTTTAAATTGTAGGTGGAATGATAATTCGAGAAGCAAATATTTGCAAAAGTTTCAGGCTAATGCAACTTGTTCCATGAAGATTTATAGAAGTAAATATGACCGTAAAAGCTTTTTCTTTGCTGCATTGAGAAACAACCTTTCCAGTACAATAATGTCAAGGAATTTTCAATTATCCGTATTTCCAACAAAGATGTCAGAAATAACTTGGACACATTTAAAAGATTGCCACTGAGTAACACTTCTTAAAGTATGCTTTTTATTTTTTTTCTTATGGGCAAATAGGAAAAATAAACTTTTTAAGCAGTTATATCATATTTGCTCCTATATTTGTGACAGTTAATGCTTTGAATAAGATGGAGCAACAGGTCAGAGCAAAGGGAACCAAAATAAATGCATAAGTGCAGACAGGACAGCATGTAATAGAGGAAGAGAAGCTGAGAGGATTGAAATATAGTTTTGTCAGGAAAGATTCTGTAAAATCTGTAATTTATATATTTAGCTCTGCTATTTCATGTCACATTTGATTGATAGCATTCTCTGTGTAAGTGTGTCTACAGAGACAGTTTTCAGTCACTGATAGCTGTACACTGGGAGGTGTTATCAATGATTGATGGCATTCTCTGTGTTAGTGTGTATACAGAGATAGCTGTCAGTCACTGATAGTTGTACATGGGGAGGTGTTATCAGTGATTGATGGCATTCTCTGTGTTAGTGTGTATACAGAGATAGCTGTCAGTCACTGATAGATGTATATAGAGGAGGTGTTATCAGTGATTGATAGCATTCTCTATATAAGTGTGTATACATAGATAGCTGTCAGTCACTGATAGTTATTCACTGGGGAGGGGTTAGTGATTGATAGCAAGTGTGTATACAAAGATAGTTACCAGTCACTGATAGTTGTACATGGGAAGGTGTTATCAGTGATTGATAGTATTCTCTGTGTAAGTGTGTATACATAGATAGCTGTCAGTCATTGATAGTTGTACACAGGGGAGATGTTATCAGTGATTGATAGCATTCTCTTAGTAAGTGTGTATACATAGATAGCTGTTAGTAACTGATAGTTGTAGATGGGGCAATGTCATCACTGATTGACAGCATTCTTATTTTTGTGTGTATACAGATATAGCTGTCAGTCACTCATAGATATACACGGAGATGTTGTCAGTACCAGGACAGCAGGACAGCCACTGCAATCCGGGAGTGTCCCGCTGGATCCGGGATGGTTGTGAGGTATGGGACTGTATGTCGGAGGGGGCTGGGGGAGGCAGTGATGTTATTTTCATGGGACAGTATGTTGAAGGTGGCTATGGGAGGGAGTGATGTTATTTACATGGGACTGTATGTTGATGGCGATTGTGGGAGGGATTGATGTTATTTACATGGGACTGAATGTTGAGCGGACGATGTTATTTCCATGGGACTGTATGTTGAAGGTGGCTGGTGGGGGGGAATGATGTTATTAATATGGGACTGAATGTTGGGGTGATATTTACATGGGATTGCATGTTGGAGGCAGCTGGGGAGGGGTGATATTATTTACTTGGGACTCTATGTTGAAGGCGGCTGGGGAGGAGGTGATGTTATTTACATGGGACTGTATTTTGCTCCTGCTCTATAACCTGCAGATTTTACTGCAAGCACTCCAAGATATGTTTTTATTTGCCTATATAGCACAGAATAGGCCATTATTAAATAATAATACAGAGCTTTGCACTTCTTGTCTGGCTGTACATGCAAGAAATGTTAGGAAGGGCATACTTACCTATCCACTGGCCTGGCAATGATTGGCTGAGCATGCCTTTCCTAGAGTTTCCGGCATGCCGAGCAGTGACAGGGAGTGCAGAGCAGCAGCTGAACAGCAGTGGTGGAGGATCATTGGAGGTATATAGTGATCGTTATTATTAAAATCTTCTGGCCCTATTAAAATAATCTCTTGTATGCACTCTTTTAAATGGATGCATATGACATTGAATCCTACTAAATAATATATGTATTTGTAGTATACTATAAGTATAGTAAAGTATCTGTAAAGTACTGTGTTCAGATATATTACACCGTAGTGTAGATATATTACACAGTAGTGTAGAAGCCATGGTTTCTTTAATTTTAGTTGTAAATTCTTTATTTAATTTTAGCATGTCCTGTAAAGCCAGAAGGAACACATAAGAACAAGAAATACAAGTGGGAACTATGACTGGGGATTCCCAGCAATAAGGCAAATTAATACATCATATGATTCTATATATGTCAGGCAGGGAATTGGGCAACCCCTATCTCACCCCAAATCCCCTGTCCCTGCCTACTTGCCTCAACTAGGCTAGGCCCTAGCGGACAACCAGACGGCGGTCCCTAACCTGAATAGGGAGGAGGGGCCTAAGAAAAACTATGACAGAGAACAAGGAATCAATAGTCCGAGTACACCGGGAAGATACGTTCGGCCAGAGCAAAGCAAGCGGAGGTAATACTTAGCCGAGGTCAACCAGGAGGTGTGCGGTACAGAGGATATCTATCAAAACGTAGTCCTGGAACAAAGCAGGGGTCAATAACAGGAGGTCACGAAGCACGGAAGGATGAGACGAAGGTGAGGTCAGAACACAGCAGGATATAACAGCAGGCAATAATGCAGAAGTTCGCTGGTGCAGGAAGAACCAAACACTGGCAACCAAAGGGTGGAATGTCAGACTAAAATGCTGCCAGAGCTCCCGCCCTAATACCAGATAGGTGCAGGGAGACTGACAGCCACCCCAGGCAACAAATAGAACACAGGGAGAGAGGCAGAGCCCAGCACCTGCTAGATGACACACAAAACATAAAACAGCAAGGCAGAGGAGTCAGGTGGAAAACCAGGACCGGCTCCCCTGCACATATATCAAATAACAGAAGTGGATGGACCAGCAATGCAGGCAAGGGGACCCACAGTACTGCTGGTCCTGACAGTACCCCCCCTCTTACGGGGGCCTTCGGACCCTTAAAGTGAGGAGACGGCTTCAGAGGACAGGCTTGGTGAAAAGACTTAACCAAGCGAGGTGCATGAACATCTTTAGCAGGAACCCACGACCTATCCTCCAAACCGAAACCCCTCCAGTGCACCAAATACTGTAAGGACCCCCTGACCCACCTAGAGTTCACAATCTTCTCCACCTCATACTCAAGCTCACCCTGTACCAAGGTAGGAGAAGGAGGATCAGGGAGGGGTAGCACTGGAGTAACATACCCTTTCAAAAGACTTTTATGAAAGGTATCATGAACCTTCCAACTCTGCGGAAGCGACAACTTGTAGGAAACTGGATTGATAACACGGGTAATCAAAAACGGACCAACATACCGGGGAGCCAGTTTCAGAGAAGGAACCTTTAACTTAAGATTTTTCGTAGACAATAAAACTTTATCACCAACAGAGAATGGCGCAGAAATAAAACGTTTTTTGTTTGTGTTATGAAGGAGTCTGGTTTGGGAATCCCGAAGGTTCTGCTGAACTCGGGTCCAAACTGTGCACAGTTTGTTAATGGATGTGTCTGCATGAGGAGTGTCAGAAATGGTAGGAGGAGAAAAAGAAAACCTGGGATGAAAACCATAGTTACAAAAGAAAGGTGAAGTTTGAGTGGAAGAATTAGTGCGGTTATTAACAGCAAATTCTGCAAAAGAAATAAAATTAGACCATAGATGCTGAGAATCAGAAACAAACAAACGGAGATACTGTATGAGTTCCTGGTTCATTCGTTCTGTTTGACCGTTAGATTGTGGATGGAAAGCAGAGGAAAATGACAAATTGACTTCTAATTTTTTACAAAAATTTCGCCAAAATCTTGCGACAAACTGTACACCCCTATCTGACACTATGTCCACAGGAAGACCATGTAAACGAACAATGTGTGACATAAATACAACAGACAGTTCTTCCGCCGAGGGAAGCTTTTTGAGGGGCACAAAATGAGCCATTTTGGAGAACCGGTCTACCACCACCCAAATGACAGTATTCCCCTGAGAGGGTGGTAGATCGGTTATGAAGTCCATGGCAATGTGTGACCATGGCTTAGACGGAATTGACAGGGGAAGAAGAGGACCCTCAGGACGTTGCCTTGGGCTCTTTCCCCTGGCACAAACTTGGCAGGCATGAACAAACAACTCAACATCTTGTGCCATTCGAGGCCACCAATAATCCCGTTTCAAAAGATCAAGAGTATTCTTAATCCCAGGATGCCCAGACAACACAGAAGCATGAGTCTCCTCTAACACTTTCAGGCGGAGTTCCAAGGGAACGAATAACTTGCCTTCCGGAAGGTCTTTTGGGGCTGACCCTTGCTTAGAGATAATTTGGGTCGAAAGGTGAGAGGAGACGGCAGCTATGACAATGCCAGGCGGTAGGATGTTGCCTGGTTCAGCAACAAGATACTCAGGGGTCCCAAAACTTCTGGAGAGAGCATCAGCCTTTATATTCTTCGACCCAGGGCGAAAAGTGACCACAAAATCAAATCGAGCAAAAAACAAAGCCCATCTGGCCTGACGAGAATTTAAACGCTTGGCATTGTCTAGGTAAACCAGATTCTTGTGGTCTGTGATAACAGTCACCTGATGCAAAGCCCCCTCCAAAAAGTGTCTCCAAACCTCGAATGCCCACTTGATGGCTAGCAACTCACGATTACCAATATCATAATTGCGTTCAGAGGAGGAGAATTTTCTAGAAAAATAAGCACAAGGTCGGAGATTGGTGAGTGTTGGTGGTCCTTGAGATAGAACTGCACCAACCCCGACCTCGGACGCATCAACTTCAACAATAAATGGTTTAGATAAGTCTGGTTGTATCAGAACAGGGGCAGCAGTAAAAGCAGCTTTCAGAGACTCAAAAGCAGAAACGGCAGCAGGGGACCAATTACTGACGTCTGCCCCTTTCCGGGTAAGATCAGTGAGAGGTTTGGCGATAACAGAAAAGTTTTGAATGAAGTTTCTGTAATAATTAGCGAAACCTAAAAAGCGCTGTAAGGCTTTTAAGTTAGTGGGTCGCACCCAATCCGTTATCGCCTGAACCTTACCCGGATCCATCTGTACCTCTGTGGGTGTAATAACATAGCCTAAAAATGATATTTTCTGGACACAAAAAATACATTTCTCTAATTTTGCAAACAAGTGATGGGTACGTAAACGAGACAAAACCTGACGTACATGCTCAAGATGAGAATCTAAGTCAGGGGAAAATACCAGGATGTCATCAAGATAAACCACTATGTAGGTACCAATCAAATCATGGAAAATGGTATTCATGAAACCCTGAAACACAGCGGGTGCATTGCACAAACCAAACGGCATTACCAGATACTCAAAGTGACCTAACGGAGTGTTAAATGCCGTCTTCCACTCATCACCCTCACGAATCCTGACCAGATTGTAGGCTCCCCTGAGATCGAGCTTGGAGAACCATTTAGCCCCAGTGACCTGATTGAGAAGGTCCGGGATGAGTGGAAGAGCAAAAGAATTCCTGACAGTAATTTTATTCAGCTCCCTATAATCAATACATGGCCTGAGTCCCCCATCCTTCTTTTCAACAAAGAAAAACCCAGCTCCTGTGGGGGACTCAGAGGGTCGAATATGTCCTATAGCCAGACTTTCATCAATATAAGCCTTGAGAGACTCCCTCTCCGGCATGGACAGGTTGTAGATACGACCCTTGGGTAGTTTCACACCTGGGAGCAGATCAATTTTACAGTCATACTCCCGGTGTGGCGGTAGGGCCTGCGACTGAGATTTAGAAAACACGTCCGCAAAATCGGAAATGAACATAGGGAGATCTGAATCTGAGACAAAAGAGGAGTTCAGAGAAAGGCGGGTCAAATGACTACCACATTGTGACCCCCATTTAACCAACTCAAGAGAACACCAATCCACTACTGGGTTGTGTTCACGCAACCATGGTAAACCAAGAATCACATTTACGGATAAATTCTTCATAACCAAAAAGGTGCATTTTTCCTCATGCATAGCACCCACAATCAATTTGACAACAGGGGTGGAAAAACGGACTAAACCTGCGACAAGAGGGGTTGAGTCTACCCCCGAGACTTGAATGGGGGGAGACAAAGGAACTAAAGTAGGTAATATCTGAGAAATGAAACCAAAATCCACAAAATTAGCCGCAGCACCAGAATCCAAGAAGGCCTTCCCAGTACAAGAGGTCGACTTAAATTCAATGGTACAAGGCAGGAACATTTTAGATACAACAGGGAGTACCTGAGCTCCTAGACAATCCTCCCGAAAACTGCCTAGGAGCGGAAGTTTTCCTGCTGAGGCTTCTTGGGGCAGGCGTGGAGTAGATGTTCAGGACTTCCACAATAGAAGCAGAGATGATGTCTTAACCGGTGTTCTCTCCTCTGTTCAGGGGTCAAGGTACCGAGTTCCATTGGTTCGGAGCCAGAGGAAACTGCAGGTTGGCTGGAAACGGATGGACGAACACCTGGCACCCGGGGTGGACGTCGTGACCTCAGCCGACGATCTGCTCTGATGGCTAGATTCATGGCCTCATCCAAAGACCTCGGTTCAGGGTGGGCTAAAAGAAGATCTTTAATATTATCAGACAAACCAGTCATAAACAAATCTTTCAGAGCCTGGTCATTCCAACCAGACTCTGTGGCATATTGTCTGAAATTGGCAGAATAGTCTTCAGCCATTTGTCTGCCCTGACGGAGGTTGAGCAGCTGTGAGACAGCGTAGGCAGGGCGGTCAGGCTCATCATAGATTTGACCAAGGGCAGAAAAAAAAGCGTTGAGGGAAAAACGAAGAGGGGAGTCAGAAGGCAAAGAAAAAGCCCAGTTCTGGGGATCACCCCGGAGTAGTGACATAACTATCCCCACCCGTTGTTCCTCAGTGCCAGAGGAACGGGGGCGCAGAGTAAAATACAGTTTACAGCCCTCCTTAAAAGCAAAAAACTTTTTACGGTCCCCAGAGAACACGTCAGGTAGTGCAGTCTTGGGTTCTGGGGTCGCCAGCTGGGTGGTGGGAGGAGAAACCGGAGCAGTAACCTGTGCGGTTTCTTGGGCTTGTAAGCGGGTAGATAGATCCTGGACCATCTTGGTCAAGGCTTGGACCTGAGTGACCACAGCGGACATGGCCTCCATGGGGAGCATAAATGTGGCAGGACGTATAAGGGACTCAGACTTTTTGTCGGCCAGTGTTTCTGTCAGGCAGGGAATTGGGCAACCCCTATCTCACCCCAAATCCCCTGTCCCTGCCTACTTGCCTCAACTAGGCTAGGCCCTAGCGGACAACCAGACGGCGGTCCCTAACCTGAATAGGGAGGAGGGGCCTAAGAAAAACTATGACAGAGAACAAGGAATCAATAGTCCGAGTACACCGGGAAGATACGTTCGGCCAGAGCAAAGCAAGCGGAGGTAATACTTAGCCGAGGTCAACCAGGAGGTGTGCGGTACAGAGGATATCTATCAAAACGTAGTCCTGGAACAAAGCAGGGGTCAATAACAGGAGGTCACGAAGCACGGAAGGATGAGACGAAGGTGAGGTCAGAACACAGCAGGATATAACAGCAGGCAATAATGCAGAAGTTCGCTGGTGCAGGAAGAACCAAACACTGGCAACCAAAGGGTGGAATGTCAGACTAAAATGCTGCCAGAGCTCCCGCCCTAATACCAGATAGGTGCAGGGAGACTGACAGCCACCCCAGGCAACAAATAGAACACAGGGAGAGAGGCAGAGCCCAGCACCTGCTAGATGACACACAAAACATAAAACAGCAAGGCAGAGGAGTCAGGTGGAAAACCAGGACCGGCTCCCCTGCACATATATCAAATAACAGAAGTGGATGGACCAGCAATGCAGGCAAGGGGACCCACAGTACTGCTGGTCCTGACAATATATACATGGTTTACATTTTTAATGCTACATTCCTATTGTATGAAATGAGAAAGGAGCTCCAGTGATGCATCAAATTGTCCATAACTGATAGGCCCCAAGGAGCAAAGAAAACAGAAAAAGTAACAAGAAAAAGAAAGAAGTGTGGAAAGAATAGAGGAGAAAAAAAGGACCATGACCTGATCGTAATGTTCAGATTTTATTGTGAGCAAACAGGAGGAGAGTATGCTACTGTCACGGACATTCCTGTGACAGGTATCAGAAAGTCTGTCAGATTGGCAACCCATGGGTTAAGCTGACAGGTTCTCCTTTGATTGTTTTGTTGTTGCTGACATTAACCACACCCTCCCCCTTCAGATGTAGGTATATTTGTAATTATCTTTGTCTATTTAGTGTTGGTTCTCTCACCATGCTGTGCGGTCTATATTTTCTGTGGTGTCTGTGGTCGTTTGGTGTGTGTTTCTAGGTGGAGATCCCATTGCTGCCACAATCTTCAGGAAAGCTAAGTGTCTTCCTTCCCTTTCGTTTATTTGTGTATATCTTCCCAGTGTTTTGGTGTTTGGGCCCATGGGGAGACTACTGTTCATCCAGGTTGGTGGAGGAACGGTTTGTCTCATTACTGTCACTGGCTTCAGGGTCCTTCAGTGACAGTTAGGGTCCCAGAATTCCAGCGTATGTACTCACCTACCTTCTAGGCCTGTTCATACTGTTAGAAGGGCAGGACTGAAGTCAGGGTTTGTATAGGAGGTGACCATCTGTCTTTACTCTTCCAGGCCTAATCCCATTTCCTTTCCCCCCCTCTTCCTCCTGCGCTTGGTGTGGGATATTCCCCCCAACACACCAGAGCGTGACATTATAAACCGCCCAAAATTGTCATTTTGTCCATTTTTGTGCAGACATGGACCCAATTACTGCACTGGCAGGACAGCTACAGGGTCTCTCTTTGGAGGTAGCTGACCTCCGCTCAACCGTCACCCAGATTCAGAGACCACAGGCTGTTGGTCCCGGGGTGGTGGTTGCCAGGCCTGTCTGGAAACTAAAGTCGCTCTCCCTGATAGATTTTCTGGGGGACGTGATAACTTCATTTTGTTCAGGGAGGCGTGCAAATTGTATTCTTCTTCTTCATTCTTCTGTTAATGAGGAACAGAGAGTTGGTATGGTGATCTCGTTGCTTAAGGGGAATGCACAGTCATGGGCCTTTTCTCTGCCGACCGGATCGCAGCCTCTCCAGTCGGTAGATGAATTTTTCAAGGCATTGGGGCTTATCTATGATAACCCGGATCACATCTCCCTGGCCGAGACCAAGCTACGTGACCTCTGTCAGGGTGAGCGCTCTGTTGAAATCTATTGCTCTGAGTTTCAGAGGTGGGCTATGGATACTGAATGGAACAATTCGGCTCTCCGTAGTCAGTTTTGTCAAGGATTATCTGAAAGGCTAAAGGCTGCTTTGGCCTTTCATGAAACTCCGGTGTCTTTGGAAGCCGCCATGACTCTTGCTGTACGCATGAATAGACGCCTAAGAGAGAGATCCAGGGGCCCCCGCTCTCAGGACGTACTATCAAATAGTGTATTGTCTTCCTATTACACTTTGGGTGAAGATACTCCTGGGTTAATGTCTGGGGATGAACCTATGCAGCTAGGGAGAGCTACTCCTGCTTCCACATTTAAGCATTCTGGGAATAAAAAGGGAGTGTGTTTTTTTTCTGCGAACAGAAAGGACACTTTATCAATGCATGTCCATGGATTCAGTCTCCAAAAGAGAAAAAAGTAAAGGGGGCATTAAATTCCCATCTCACTCTTGGAGGGGTGGATGGAGAGACAGAAAATGTGCATTTGTCTTCATCCTGTAGTACCCGTTTTCTCCTGACTGCCGAGGTGGCGCTAGAGTCAAAGGTTGTGAGAATTGAGGTGTTTATCGACAGCGGGGCAGGGGTGAACCTGATTGATGCTCGGTTTGTCCGTATGCATGGATTATCTCTGAGTGCATTAGAGAAGAAGATTTCTGTGTTTGCTATTGATTCTGCACCTCTATCTCAGAAGTGTTTGTCTCAGATGGTGCATGATATCAGATTAAGAGTGGGTGAATTTCATCAGGAACTTATTTTGTGTTTTCTGTTCGAAGGTCTTCCTGCTCCTTTGGTTCTGGGTTTACCGTGGTTAAGTAAACACAATCCAACCATCGATTGGCATACTAGACAGATTGTGGATTGGGGTGATTATTACATTGACAATTGCCTTAATACAGCCTTTTCTGCTTTAACCACTAAGACATTACCCTCTTTTATATCTGATTTCGCTGATGTATTTTCTGAAGGTGGATGTCAGGATTTACCCCCACATCAGGAATATGATTGTCCTATCAATCTTATTCCTGGAGCTAAATTGCCCAAAACTAGGCTGTATAACCTTTCTGGACCTGAGAGAACAGAAATGAAGGAATATATTGCTGAGAGTTTGGCTAAGGGACATATAAGACCTTCCAAATGGCAGCAGGGTTTTTCTTTGTAAAGAAAAAGGACGAAACTCTTAGGCCCCTTTCACATGACCGAGTTTTCTGCGCGGGTGCGATGCGTGACGTGAACGCATAGCACCCGCACTGAATCCTGACCCATTCATTTCAATTGGTCTGTGTACATGAGTGTTTTTTTTCATGCATCAGTTCTGCGTTGCGTGAAAATCGCAGCATGTTCTATATTCTGCGTTTTTCACGCAGCCCTGGCCCCATAGAAGTGAATGGGGCTGTGTGAAAAACGCATTGCATCCGCAATCAAGTGCGGATGCAATGCGTTTTTCACTGATGGTTGCTAAGAGATGTTGTTTGTAAACCTTCAGTTTTTTATCACGCGCGTGAAAAACGCATCAAAACGCATCGCACCCGCACGGAAAAAAACTGAACGCAATCGCAGACAAAACTGACTGAACTTGCTTGCAAAATGGTGCGAGTTTTCCTTAACGCACCCTGAACGCATCCAGACCTAATCTGTCACGCTCGTGTGAAAGAGGCCTTAGGATTCTGGAAAATCCGCATGCATCCACACCAATCCGTACGTTCGTTCAGTTTTTTCCGCGCGGGTGTGAAGTGTTTTAATGCGTTTTTCACGCGCGTGATAAAAAACTGAATGTTCACAAACAACATCTCTTGGCAACCATCAGTGAATCACGCATTGCATCCCCACTTCAATGGGGCCTGGGCTGCGTGAAAAACGCAGAATATAGAACATACTGCGATTTTCACGCAACGGCGAACTGATGCGTGTAAAAATTCGTCCATGTGAAAAGCCCCAATGAAATGAATGGGTCAGGATTCAGTGCGGGTGCAATGCGTTCGCATCACGCATTGCACCCGCGCGGAAATCTCACCCGTGTGAAAGGGGCCTTAGGCTATGTCTGGATTTCCGTGAACTCACCTGGTGGGGAGGTTTGTAGTCATGTATTTGGATGACATACTAATCTATTCTCCAGATATGGTGACACATCAGGATCACGTTAGACAGGTGTTGCAGATCTTAAGAGATAACAAATTGTACGCAAAATTAGAGATATGTGTTTTTGCGGTACAAGAGGTGCAATTCTTAGGATACCTGCTGTCATCTTCAGGTTTTCGTATGGATCCAGAGAAAGTCCGTGCTGTTTTGGACTGCGATCGACCTGAAAATTTGAAGGCTCTTATGCGGTTTTTGGGGTTCACTAACTATTACCGAAAATTTATTAAGAACTATTCGACAAAAGTTAAACCCTAAACTGACATGACTAAGAAAGGGACGGATGTCTCAGTGTGGTCTGATGCAGGAGTGCTTTTCTTCTGCCCCTATATTTGTGCAGCCAGATGTGTCTCAACCTTTCATTGTGGAGGTTGATGCATCCGAGGTAGGGGTAGTGGGAGCAGTTTTGTCACAGGGTCCGTCACCAGGTAAATGGTGCCCATGTGCCTTTTTCTCAAAAAAACTCTCTGCTGCGGAGAGAAGTTACGATGTGGGTAACAGAGAGTTACTGGCCATTAAGTTGGCTTTTGAGGAATGGCGTCATTGGTTGGAAGGGGCGATTCACCCTATGGAAGGGGCGATTCACTGATCATAAAAATCTGGCTTACCTGGAGTCGGCTAAACGACTTAACCCGAGGCAGGCCAGATGGTCTTTATTCTTCACCAGATTCAATTTTATTGTCATGTATCGTCCTGGGATTAAGAATGTCAAGGCGGATGCCTTGTCATGTAGTTTTCCCGGAGGTGGTGATTTTGAAGATCCAAGTCCTATTTTGTCTGAAGGGGTGGTGATACCTGCTCTTTACCCTGATCTTGAGGCTAAGGTATTAGAGGCCCAGGGAGACGCACCGGAGTCTTGCCCACCTGGGAAATTGTTTGTTCCATTTCAATTGTGTTATAAGGTGTTTGAGGAACATCACTGTACGGTGCTTGTGGGACACCCTGGGAGTAAATCCACTGTCAAACTCATTTCTCTGTACGGTGCTTGTGGGACACCCTGGGAGTAAATCCACTGTCAAACTCATTTCTCCTCTGTGTTGAGGACTATGTGTCGGCCTGTAGTGTCTGTGCACGCGCTAAGGTGACACATACTCGACCTTCTGGACCCCTACTTCCATTGCCCATCCCGTCCAGACCATGGACTCACTTGTCTATGGACTTTATCACTGACCTGCCTGATTTGTCTGGAAAGACAGTTTTTCTGGTGGTAGTTGATCGCTTTAGTAAGATGGCGCACTTTATTGCTTTCCCTGGCCTACCTAATGCTAAAACACTTGCACAAGTGTTTGTTGACAATATTGTGAGACTCCATGGCATTCCCACTGACGTGGTCTCGGATCGTGGGACTCAGTTCGTATCCAGATTCTGGAGGGCGTTCTGTACTCGTCTGGGGGTACAACTGTCCTTCTCTTCGGCTTTTCATCCTCAGTCGAACGGATAGACGGAGCGTACTAAACAGAGTCCGGAGAATTACTTGAGATGTTTTGTCTCTGAGAATCAGGAGGAGTGGTCCTTGTTTTTGTCTCTGGCAGAGTTTGCCATAAACAATCGTAGACAGGAGTCCACTGGCAAGTCGCCGTTATGGGTTTTTTGAGGCATATGGGTTTCAACCGCAGTTTGGAACATTTTCTGGTTCTGATACTTCTGGTATCCCTGAGGAAGAACGTTTTTCGTCATCATTGTCATCTCTATGGCGGAAAATTCAAAATAACTTGATAAATATGGTCAACAAGTACAAACGTGTGGCTGACAGGAAACGTATGAGTGGTCTGGACCTAAGAGGACCTAAGATTCTGTGTGGCTGTCCACAAGAAACATTAAGTTGAAAGTTCCATCTTGGAAGTTGGGTCCAAGATTTTTTGGTCCATATAATATTACTGCTATCATTAATCCTGTAGCATTTCGTCTTGAACTTCCTCAGGCCCTGAAAATTCATAATTTTCACAGATCTTTGTTGAACCATTGGAGCAATCTCTCTTACTTCCCGCGCCTGTCATGCAAATGTTATGTCATGTATTGCATTGTTATTTCTATGTTATGTTATGTACACCAGCAGATTAGTTATGCATGGCATATTTGGCAGGGTCTGGGTTAACCACCCTGTTCGTTCTCTCTTGGTAGGAGGGGGCTGGTCTTGCCAGGAAAGGACATTCTAGTCTGGTAACAGTATGGAGTATGGAAGCACATCCAATTGCTCCTACTCCTAGGACCAGCAAGAGAATCCATTCTCTAGCGAGACCACTACTCCAGAGAGACTGCAAGTGCACCTGAATAACTGAAAAGCTGCAGCATTAACAGACAGCAGAGTCAAAATCAAGTGACAGCTTCCTTTGCTGGCGTGAACCTAGCCTAATAATACCATGAAATGCTTCCCATAAAACAGAGCAATACATTACCAATATAATCCTGCCATATAATTTTCAAATATTACCACCATGTATTTTCCTATAAATTCATCAAATACCTAGTTACAAACTCTAAAATTCCATGTCCTCAAACAAAAGTGGTTAATTCATCCCAAAATTTTATATGAAAATGATAGATTTACCAAGGAAATACCTTGGCAGTAGCCTAATATCATTATATATCTGATATATAGTGATATATTGATTCACAGGGTGTACTCATCTCTAAAGATAAATGTGACCCCGCCATCCCCACCTTGCAACACCCCCTTTTTGCGAAAAAGGTAAAGGCAGCAGCGAAATGCTACTTACAATATGGCTAAAATAAATTTCTATTCACATCACCACACATTTTGGGCTTGCTGTTTACGGTAAGAAATGATGGAGACTGGAGTCAGGACTATGTGTCAACTTTAGTCAGCACCCATCCCTGATCTCTGTAAAGGAGAACTGCTCCAGTTGTACATTCAGTCAGGATATCCAGATGTATAACAGCGATTGGCCGAAGGGAGGAAGTTGTAGACTGTAAAAATATTCAGCGGAGAGAACTGAAAAGTAGTGTGGTTAACAGTAAGTAACCGGAAGAATTCTGATGAAGTCTGGAGCATTGATGAGTGAGTTTACAGGAAAACACTACTCAAAATTACTGCACACAAGGACACAAAATCAAGGGTTCAATGGTAATTTAAAGACGACCTGTCACCTCTCCTGATACGTATGTGTATGTCAGTTTTAGTAACTACTTCTATTCCCCATGTAATACCAATTCTGGAGCATCTATTCTTATGACTCTACAGTGTGCTATTCATTTATTATTCCTGCTAGTAGTTACTAGCAGTTTGCTGCATACTGTTTAGGCTACATTCACACAACTGTTATTTTCCTGGCCTCCGAGCCACATATTTTGCAGCTCAGATCAGGACCCATTCATTTTTATGGGGCTGCAAAAGATGCGGACAGCATACCGTCCGCAGTATGCGGATCCTCAAAACACAACGGTCATGTGAATGTAGCCTTATGCACTCACATAAATTTAAGAAGTTTTTTTTCATACCTGCCAACATCTGAATGGCCAAAATTGGGACACCCAATGATATCACACTCTGAGTTTTACTATGACTATGAGATTGTTTTATCTTTTTCATTATAATTTTTTTTTAAATTTTGCCACAAACACCATGTTTAAAAACACACTGTACTGATACATTTGTTATGCTTTTTAATGCACACACATGATATGCATTAACGGGGGCAGAATGCCTGCCCATATTTATACATGCATGTATGAAAAATTATCACTTTTATTTGGGAGCAGCAACAGAACAGTGTGAATTTGGAAAGCATAAGGTGTGTAGGGGTAAAAGTGGCAGCAATAACAGCATCAGTATCTGCACAGCCATGGAACAGACAAGGCAGTAGATGTGTGTGCAATGTTGGGGTAATAGTAGTATTGGCAGCTGTATAAGGGTAATGGTATTGGTAGAAGTGGTAATGGAAGTGGCAGGAGGGTGATAAGCAGCAGGGATGTTAGGCAGACAGACAGTAGCAGTGGAATGATGTGGCCAGTGATAAATAGACACTGTCAGCAATGGCAGATCTATTCATCAGCCACAGCCAGAGGTGTGTGAAAATCCTCACAGATCCATGCCTGTTTCATTTTGACAAAATTGATGATTTGTATACTGGCAGAGGACAACGTTTTCCTTTTGGGTGTGACAACACCATCTGCCATGCTCAAAACCCTTTCTGAGATGACAATGGAGGCTAGACAAGACAGTACAGAGACAGCTACTGCTTCACTCTGCCTGCCCAGAAGTTAATGGGGTCAAGGAACATAGACAAAGACAGTCTCCTGGACATGGCCAACAGCCTCTGTAAGCCACTGTACTTTTTTCTTAACAAAAAAAAAGCATTGCACAACTAAATTTATCATGCAGGTAGCATGGGTTGTTTTCCCAAATGTAGCACAGCCAAGATGTTCCTGCCATTGTCGCTGACCACCTTGCCCAGTTGTAGTTGGCAGAAGGCTGGTCAGTGGGATGTTTTCTGCTTTGCACTTTAGCAACTTATCCACTGTGTAGCTACTCTTGCCCAAGCTCATCACCTCTAACACAGCAATGCTTCACCTTACATATTGGATAGGACAAGAGGATGTCTATCGAGGACCTGGATGAGGCAGATAAGCGGCAGGGGAGAGAACCAGACCAACACAAATGTGGAGGTGTAAAGAGGACCTGGCCTCTTTGTAGTGGTGCTTCCTCACTGCTAATGTGAAAAACTTTGACCCAGTGAGCCATGAAAGACATGTACTGTCTCTGCCCTTAAAGGGTTATTCCCATCTTAGACAATGGGGGCATATTGCTAGGATATGCCCCCAATGTCTCTATCAAGAACAAAGCGGGGAAATGAACAGAGGGTGCACTGCTCATGCACAGCCGCCCTCCATTCATTTCTATGGGGCCGTCACTATTTCCATTGGCTCCATAGAATAGCGCTCACTATTTCCATTGGCTCCATAGAAATGAATGGGAGCGGTTGCCGCGTGGGGGCATATCCTAGCGATATGCCCCCATCATCTAAGATGGGAATACCCCTTTAACAGCTGCTTCAGGTGTCCAATGGGGTGTGCCCGTTGCTGCACAGAGACAATAGCAAGGAGTAGCCCACATTCTGCCACATGACCATACAAGGTAGAGATGACTTATTTGAGAAATAATTATGGCTAGGAATATCTTCCAGTGAGCAAGAGTGCAGCAACTGCATCAGTGGTATGGCAGCAACTGCACCACCATCGAGTTAAGCTTGCACAACATTGGATTGCTGGGTGCATAGAGTTGTTTCCTGGCCACACATTCTGTTATCGATAGCTGACAACAGACTAGAGTAGAAAGAGGAATAGTCTGAGGGGCAGAAACAACAAGGAATGATGGCAATGACAAGTACATTATATTGCATGTGAATGCGGCCTGGCTGCCCCATAGGAGACCAAGAGAAGAACACTGTTGTGCCTACATTTGTGTATCAATGTCCATGGCTTATTTTAATCCTGCACATAGTGATGCTTTTGTTTTCAGGCACTGTGCAGAAAAAATGCTAGAAGGGAGATACTTGAACAGCCACAGAACCAGCTGCTGCAATTTTGGCCTAGCTCTGGCACATTTTGAGCCTGCCTCCCACAGTATAAGCAGAAGTAGATTTGGCTTTGCCAGTTTTTTCTGAGGTTTTGGTCGTACATTGCTCTGCTTTTTATTTCTGCTGTAGCCTCAGCCCTCCTCCTCTGATTTTACCTCCTCAGCACTCTGATTTGTCTCCCAGGTCCTTTCCAAAACACAAACATTGTCTCCCTCCATGCCCCTTTTAGCAGACTGTAATATGGCCTACTGTACCTCCCCTCCTAAATCCATGCTCTGTATTGCTCAGAGTTTCACTGTAGCTACCACTGCCCCTACTGCCAAAACCATGGCTAAAACTGCCACTATTTCTACTACTGACTGGTGCTCTTCCTGCTACTAGTATCCACATTCTGATTATGGGAATACAAAGTCTTTTCTTTTGCACTCTTCCACTTTCCAGACATTTTATTATAAGGCCTATAAATTAAAAGTCAAAGGTTTTCTTTTAAATGAAAAGTTTCTGGTTTGGTACACAGAGTATGTGTTTTCTTCTGTAATTAAAAAATCACTGCACAAATAAATGTCCTTCCCCGTCTACAAAAACACTGCACACTGATATTTATAATTTACTTTAGTAATAATGCAGCTTTTGAAGTAAAATATTTTTAAACTAGACAGTCTAATTCAGTATTACAGTCACTAACATGGGTATAACAATGCAATGTCTGCAGTAAAATCTCTTTGACCTATGAGTTCATTAACACAGATATAACAATGCAATTTTTATAGTTAACCCTTACAGTCCCAGCGCCGTACATGTACAGTGCTGGGGCGATGCGGACACATGGTGCCCGCTCGCACGTGCGGTGGGCGTCATGGCCGGCAAGTCTCTGCTGTTTCTAACAGCAGAGACTTGCGGGTACTTATCGCCATCGGTGGTTTCCTCTTCAGCAATTAGATGCCGTGATCACATGAGATCACGGCATCTAGTAGCGCAAAAACCCGGAAGCGTTTGCTTCCGGGTGGTGTACAGATGCCCCATGTGGTCAACAGCATAATATATACTAGTAATAGGCATTGAAACCTAGTACAGGTCCTAGCTTATTACTTCAATGGAATGCCTGCCCTGATCTCAGCCAGGGGGAGGAGTTCCTACCCGAAAAGTGCATGTTCCTACCTGAAAAGCCATGGTCACATTTGACTGCAGCATCTGAGGGGGTAAATAACCACAATTGGCATTACCGTTGATTGCAGACATTAGATCTGGGTGTATGCTATGTGAAATTGCAGGCTACCAGTAGCTATGACGTTTGATCGGCTCCGGAACAGCACCATTTTAAAAACCACCGGATGTTGGGAAGGGTTAAAGAGGAACTGACATCACTCCTCACATGTCTGTTTAGTAACTACTTGCATTCTTCCTGAAATAATAATTCGGGGGCATCTTTTTATATAACTACAGTAGGGGAAAAAGTATTTAGTCAGCCACCAATTGTGCAAGTTCTCCCACTTAAAAAGATGAGAGAGGGCTGTAATTGACATCATAGGTAGACCTCAACTATGAGAGACAAAATGAGAAAACAAATCCAGAAAATCACATTGTCTGATTTTTAAAGAATTTATTTGCAAATTATGGTGGAAAATAAGTATTTGGTCAATAACAAAAATTCATCTCAATACTTTGTTATATATCCTTTGTTGGCAATGACAGAGGTCAAACGTTTTCTGTAAGTCTTCATAAGGTTGGCACACACTGTTGCTGGTATATTGGCCCATTCCTCCATGCAAATCTCCTCTAGAGCAGTGATGTTTTTGGGCTGTCGCTGGGCAACACAGACTTTCAACTCCCTCCAAAGGTTTTCTATGGGGTTGAGATCTGGAGACTGGCCACTCCTGGACACTCCTTCGTTGCCTTGGCGGTGTGCTTGGGATCATTGTCATGCTGAAAGACCCAGCCACATTTCATCTTCAATGCCCCTGCTGATGGAAGGAGGTTTGCACTCAAAATCTCACTATACATGGCCCCATTCATTCTTTCATGTACACGGATCAGTCGTCCTGGTCCCTTTGCAGAGAAACAGCCCAAAAGCATGATGTTGCCACCCCCATGCTTCACAGGAGGTATGGTGTTCTTTGGATGCAACTCAGCATACACTCTCCTCCAAACACGACGAGTTATGTTTCTACCAAACAGTTCTACTTTGGTTTCTGACCATATGACATTCTCCTAATACTCTTCTGGAACATTCAAATGCTCTCTAGCAAACTTTAGACGGGCCCGAATATGTACTGGCTTAAGCAGGGGGACACATCTGGAACTGCAGGGTCTGAGTCCATGGCGGCGTAGTGTGTTACTGACGGTAGCCTTTGTTATGTTGGTCCTAGCGTTCTGCAGGTCATTCACTAGGTCTCCCTGTGTGGTTCTGGGATTTTTGTTCACAGTTCTTGTGATCATTTTGACCCCACGGTGTGAGATCTTGCGTGGAGCCCCTGATCGAGGGAGATTATCAGTGGTCTTGTATGTCTTCCATTTTCTAATTATTGCTTCCACAGTTGATTTCTTCACACCAAGCTGCTTGCCTATTGCAGATTCAGTCTTCCCAGCCTGGTGCAGTCTACAATTTTGTTTTTGGTGTCCTTCGACAGCATTTTGGTCTTCACCATAGTGGAGTTTGGAGTGTGATTGTTTGAGGTTGTGGAAAGGTGTCTTTTATACTGATAACAAGTTCAAAGAGGTGCCATTACTACAGGTAATGAGTGTAGGACTGAGGAGCCTCTTAAATAAGAAGTTACAGGTCTGTGAGAGCCAGAAATCTTGCTTGTTTGTAGGTGACCAAATACTTATTTTCCACCATAATTTGCAAATAAATTCTTTAAAAATCAGACAATGTGATTTTCTGGATTTTTGTTCTCACTTTGTCTCTCATAGTTGAGGTGTACCTATGATGTCAATTACAGGCCTCTCTCATCTTTTTAAGTGGGAGAACTTGCACAATTGGTGGCTGAGTAAATACTTTTTTTCCCCACTGTATATAACTCATATAGCCATATGTGGTTCCATTCCTCTTTTATTCCTTCACCCCTTTAACTAGTAACACTCAGATTGACCTTTATTGCTGGGAATTAATTCATACACTTCTAGACACAGCTCAAATAAAAATGGTGAAGTCCAGCTTCTTACGATGCAAAATCCTATATTTCATGTGGTAAAATCCAATGCAAGATCAGGTATACAGTCTACGCGTTTCAGACGACAAAATCTTGGGCCTTACTCCTTGTCATGAGTAAGGACCGAGATTGTGTGGTCCGCATGAAATAAAGGATTTTGCATCGTAAGAAGCGAGACTTCAACATTTTTATTTGAGCATTTGTATGGCCGAGTCCAGGCTGTGTCCTCGCTTCTCAAGCAATTAACACAGGTGAGCGCTACACTTATTCGTTTCTTTGATTACTTCTAGACACAGGAATGGTAGAATATAGAATTACTGCAATGCACAGTCCCCTAACAGATCAAATAAATACTGAACTGAATAAAGTCGGCCTATGTTTAAAGGGGTTTCCAGGCTTTTAATATTGATGACTAGAAATGAGCGAATCTATTTGCCGCTTCGTAGATTTGTTTCGAATCCTCCATTTTTCCTACTCCGAAGCTAATTCGGATTTTTTCAGATTCACTTCGTATTATTCGTAAATGTTCTTAAAATTTTGAATGCTATTGCTACGTACGCAACGTAAGCAACGTACGCATTCTTCTTGCCCCCTCCCCCGGGCCCCCGAAGCGGGAAAATGATGATACGCCCCCTCAAGAGCGTGAAAGTGAACATACGCCCCCCCTAAGAAGCGGGAAAAACCAGCCCGGCCCACCGGGAACTAACTATTTGCAAGTATAGGAAGTGAAGACTCCTCTCTCATTACTCCGCCTTCCTCTCCAGTTCAAGCCAGCGGTGAACAGGATCCAGATCACAGCAAACAGCAGAACTGCGACCCAAGTGGGGAGAGATGGTCTTTGGGGATGAGTACCCCGAACCACCGCCCGCTCCAGAGATCAGAGCGGCACAACTGTGCAAGAGAGTCTCACCGGCTCCTGCCTCCATATTCGCCTTGCCGGCTGGTGTAGCTGCTGCAGCTGGTGCAGCAGAGGCGGCTGGAGCGTCCACTTCACTGCCCAGGAGGAGAACACCTTCCATTCGGCAGAACCTGATTGTGCCAGCATCGGTGACGGCCCACTCCCAGACCCTATGGGGCTACAAGAATGCAGTGGAGGACTGGGTCATCCAAGTACTGGACCATCCAAGGCCGGGAAACTCTACACTGAAGCGGCGAAAGGGAACCATCCTGTGGTTTTCTGTGGAGCGAGAATCTGGCTTCCTGGCGGATGACGAGGATGGCAAGGAGTACTTTGTGGGCCGCAGGTCAGTGAAACGGCCGTACCTGCCCCAACTCCATCACAGCCTGTACGTGGGGGATCAGGTGGAATATACCCCCATGGCATCCCTGAAAGGCCCCTTTGCTACTGGGGTTACCGTATTACCTAAGCCTCAGGTCCCTGCCTCACCACCTGAAGTTTGGCTGGAGGAACAACCAGGCGAAGTACCGGTGCGCTGCCTTCAGGAGTCACCAGATGGCACCCTCCATTTCAGGGAGAAGCCACATCCGGAGCCTCTGATCCCTGAACTGCCAGTGCCACCACCATCACAGTCCTTTCAGCTGGGTCAGCTGACGACTTCATTGTTTATGTTCCAGTCCACCGTGATCCACCAGTACCAACTACCCTGGAAGATGAGGCCAGGAGCAGCCAGGGGAGCTGGGGCTTCTTCCCTGGGTGCAACCTTACCTCAACCGCTGCAGCCAGAAGTCCTCACCCCTTCTGTCCCAGCAGGAGAATCCAGAAAAGTAAAGGCTCAAGTTGCTGCAGCGCTCACCAGCGTGACCACCACCCGGACCCAGTCAAGTCCGACTTCTGTAAGAAGAGGACAGTGCAGTTCCACCACGGAAGCGAGCTTGGCCTACAGGAGGCAGGAGCGTCCTCTGATGTCATTCAGCAGTAGCTCAAGCGAGGAGAACTTCAGGTCCCTCATCTGAGGAACCCTTCTACTGGCTGATTTAAAGGACACCTCTGGAGGACCTATGGGAGTGACACCATGGACTGCACCTGACGGGTGAGAGCTAGTTGGCACTTGTTTTGTTTAGTTTGTATTGCCCCCTGTTTGACTCTCACCCAGATGGACATGGCTTTTCAGGACTCACCCCCACCCCCCATTCTGCAGAAAATTACCATTTGCGTCTAAGCGCGCCTATTTCCCCCCCCCCCTATTTTCAGGTTATTTGGGAGCCCCCCTTTCCAAAGAGGGTTCTCTATTTGCTGGTATTTTATATTATCCATGTGGATTACACGTTACCTGTTTGGATTACAAAATTACCTCACGTGGATTACAACTGAATTTTGGACTGTGTTCCAGTGTTATATCATGCCAAGCAGCCACGAGGAGAGACTCAAACGTACAGTGCCTTGCAAAAGTATTCGGCCCCCCTGTAACTTTTCAACGTTTTGCCACATTTCAGGCTTCAAACAGAGATATAACATTTTAAATTTTTGGTGAAGAATCTACAAGTGGGTCACAATTGTGAAGTGGAACGAAATTTATTGGATCATTTAACCTTTTTTTGTAATAATAAAACTGAAAAGTATATCTGAGCCTTTTATGCCTTTTATGCTTGCAAATATGAAATTGCACTAAAATGTTTGCATAATTGTCGGACATTCAATATTAAAAGCCTGGAAAACCCCTTTAATACATACTCTGTCTAATCTGATTTATTCATGTCAGGTATTCTGTAAATTATGAAGTCATTCAAAGCCATCTATTATGGAATGGTAGTGTATAGGGTCAAACACATTCTTGAAAATGTGGATAAGGCTACTTTCATATCTGCGCTTTCCCTTTCTGATATTGAGATCCGTCATAGGATCTCAATAGCGGGGGGAAAACGCTTCCGTTTTGTCCCCATTCATTGTCAATGGGGCAAAACTGAACTGAACGAAATGGAGTGTACCAGAATGCGTTTGGTTGCATCCCCATCGCGGACAGAATAACGCTGCATGACATATCCGTCATGACTCACAATGTAAGTCAATGGAGATGGATCTGTTATCTCTGACACAAGAAAACGGATCCATCCTCCACTGACTTACAATGGTTTTAGAGACGGATCCGTCTTGGCTATTTTAGAGATAATACAACTGGATCCGTTCAGAGCAGATGCAGACGGTTGTATTATCATGACGGAAGCGTTTTTGCTGATCCATGACAAATCCAGAAAAGATGCAAGTGTGAAAGAAGCCTAAAGTGTAAGTTTATCAAACAGTGCAGCTCTATAAAGATGTTATTGTACAGAGAGGAGTCAAGTGACAGACATTTCACACATCAGTGGTCAATATGCAAATTTTTCATTTTAGGGCTTTGAATACAGTAATGTGGTAGATGTGTTAGAAAAAACTTCCTCCCATGGGATGCTGTTAGTTGACTCACACCCGCTGAACAAGCCTGCAAAGGGTGTTTTTACCAGAATTTCTTGTGTTTTTTTTTTTTTTTTTGAGTACTGACTGCACTTACGGGTTCTGCAAAAAACAAAACCCACAAAAACCATTAATAAATAAAGAAGATACAGAACAAGGACAACATTTCTTGTATATGTGGTCACACGGCCACAAGCAATTTCTGTGTAAATTAGTGTTTCTCTGAGGGGACTGTTTTGGTGTAAAACGAATTTGCATATTTCAGATCATGTCTATAATTTACCAATAAATGGCAATGCAAATTTGGATGTATTTACTGTCATCATTACAACCATATATTTCTTTATCAGAGCACTTTTTTGTTTTTTATCTGTGCCACTTTTTCTTTTTTAACAAGTGAAGGGGGTAATATTTATACGAGACATTAAAGACCAGCGGATGATTTCTAAGCTTCTGTGATTTCAGACATGTACAGTATGTGCCTTTCGTTTGATGTCTCAAAGTAATACTAATAGTGTTGAGAGAATTGAGGTCAATCTAAATTGAAGACTTCAATCCAAATTTCAGGGAAAATTTGATTAGCCGTGAAGCCAAATTTTCTTGTGCTTCGTGGTAGCGAATCGATTTTCACTGAATGGCAGTTAAAAAAAAAAAAACATTATCTTTGTAAATTTCTTTACAAAGAAATGTGCTTCGTGACAAAGTAATTCATCACGAAGCAAATATTTTTGTAAAATCCAGCGAAACAGCCGAATCAAATTTTTTAATACTTGGCCCATCTCTAAATACTAATCTCACAGACTGCAACATTGGGCCTCTTTTAGGTTTTTTCCAGGGCCACTTTAAGCTCCCAGTCCGCCCCTGTATATTACCTTTTTTTGGAGCTTGTGCTGTATTTATCACCTTGGTGTATCCTGATATATGTAAAACACTACTATCACAGGGTGACCTGATGTATTTCACTGACACTTTTGCATGTGGAAAGGTGTTGACTGCTTTTGGTAAAAAAGTTGCAGAGCAGGAGGCTTGTCAGTCAAGCATTGCAAGATACAGGCATGCCCCAGTGACTTGTCATACCAACTGCATAGAGCAGGGGTGGCCAACCTTACTGACACAAAGAGCCACAAAAAAAAACGTATGACCACCAGGAGCCACAAGGTATACATTTACCCAAATATGCGTGCACACGACAGTATTACTGCAATTGAGTTTTCAAACATTTAAAAGTGTATTTAAACCACTTTTCCTACCTGTAATGTAGACAACTTTAGTGAGACTTCTGGCAATCTTTGTTTTTACAATGTGTTTCAAATCTAGCTTATATTCAGTCGTTGCTACTCGAAGCAATTCACACCCTCATGCTCAGATGACTGCCCCATGCTCAGATGACCGCCCCATGCTCAGATGACCGCCCCATGCTCAGATGACCGCCCATGCTCAAATGACACCATCATGCTCAGATGACCGCTCATGCTCAGATGATCGCACATTATGGCAGAGGGAAGCGGGACGCGCCTCTCCCCTGCGAGCCGCACATGACACGGCAAGGAGTCGTATGCGACTCGCGAGCCGCGGGTTGGCCACCCCGGGCATAGAGCTATATTCATGCTTTACAATATACAGTATTATATTTATTATTTTCTACATGGATAACTCTCTGAGTACAGATAGTATACTAGACATCACCTGCAGAAGTCCTATGTAACACCACAGATAACACAGTCATAGTCCTCTGAGTACAGATAATGTACGTAGTAGACATCACCTGTGGAAGTCCTATGTAACACCACATACAACACTGGGATAGCAGGGGCAAAGTGCTAATGTCTGAAGGGCAAAGAAGGGAAGAAGAGACCTGCAGCCAGTAGCAGTGTGAGGAGAGACGCAGCAGAGCTAATACTCACAGCAGCAGGCAGCTCTAGCACTCGGCTCCCGTTGTCTCTGGCCTCTGAGTGTGACGTCATGCAGCGTGCTCAGTTTCAGATGTGCGTGCCGATGCAGCCCTGACATATTGCTTGCTACAGCAGAATAGCTGATTGCCAGCTGTACAGGGCTCTTCTGGTCACCCCCTCAACCCTCTGCACCTGGGGCATATGCCCTTCCTACCCGTCCTTACACCCCTGTACTGTACATTAGCAGTCCACACTGATATGTTGAAACCCACAGTTCCCACTTTCCTTGGCCACATTTTATCGTTGAACCTTTCAATATCTATGCAAGATTAAAAAAAAAATAAAAAGCACAGCAGGCATCGGGACTAATGTATGCGATTGACAATAATGTCAATTGCATACATTTAACCCTTCAGATGCCGTGGTCAAATGTGACCACTGGATCTGGGAGGTTAAAGACAGAGAGCACACACTCCCGACCTTTTACCAGCTTCCCCTAGTGAGGATCAGGGAGCCAGATGTACTGTGCAGCAGCCTCTGTACAAGGCTGGTACAAGAGTGGTACAAGTGCTGCCGCACATTAGTTCCTATGGAGAGCCTGCCTGTGGCAGGGTTCCATAGGAACTTAATGTAATTCTAAGGGCTGTTTCACATGAGAGAGTCCGTGAGGGAATCACGCTCCGGCATTATAACAATTTATAACGCTATGTGCCTCTGCTTGACCTTATTGTTATAGGATCCTACTGACAGCTTTATGTCACTATGATTCTGTAGAATTATCAAAGAAAAGTACTGATCACCCCACAAAAAGTAAGCCCTCAAACAGCTCCATACACATAAAAATAAAAAAAGATATAGGGGTCAGAATTATTTTCTAAAGTTTATCTAAAGTTTAAAATTTTTTTCAGTATTAAAACACAAGAAAAACTCTACGTATGTGGTATCATTGTAATCATACTGACTTGGTGTAAAAAAAAAAAAAGCAAAAAACATAAAACTGTGGTGGAACAGGTTTTTTTTATATATTTCCATCCTATTTGGATTTTTTTTCCCACTTCACACTAAATTTTGTGCAATCATAAATGGTGCCATTAGAAAGTGCATCTTGTTCCACAAAAAAACAAGCCCTCATACAACTATATGAATGAAAAATAAAAAAAAAGTTATGGCTTGGGAGGGCTGGGAGTAAAAAACAAAAATGAAAAAACAGAAAATGCAGACCAATGAAAAAATGCAGACCTTTATTCATAAACACGCATTCAGTAGACATAAATGCAGAGATATACACAGTACACACATATATAGTGTTCATAGATAATACACACGAGTATGTACAAAACATATGTGACAAACTTTCCCATACTACAATAGTTAGATTGTGCTGTTCACATAAAGCCTATGGTGCTTGGAGCTGACAGTGGTTATACAGTAGTTCTGGACAGCGCTATCTACTTCTGGACTTTTCTTTTTAGTCATAAGAAAAATGTTTCCTGTCTGTTACTACACTGAGTTCCTATAAAGACAGTTGTACCGTCTACTTATATACATGCAGCAATAAGAACACTTACCTGCCATCCTGCTCTCACCAGTCCTGGGTACCTAAGCCAGAAACAGTACATAGAGGAAGAGTGACTGTGTCAAAGGTGAACTGAACTCGTCTTGCAGGAAACATGTAGTTGCCTTTAATGGTGCTCGTAACACCATGATGTTTACAACGTACTTCCTCAAGTCACTTACCAGAGCAAAGAAGAAGTTCTGAACTCCTACCGGCTAAAAATAATAAACCAAGTCTAGTGATGAAAGCTCATCCTATATTGCTGTATATGCATTGTAAGCCTAGGGTCACCTACTGAAACGCGTTATGATATTGAGCAAATCTGTAAAATAAGATTATTATAGGAATTACTCAGCAGGTGGGAATAATCTAGTATTAAACTCTATTGCACGCTAGTAATCTTTTGGAATGCCCTTTTAGTGCTCTTTAGTATTCAATGCTGTTTATGGCAGCCTGTCTTCAGTTAACATTGCACTCAGACAGGTTGTAGTAATCTACAGTATTGAGCGAATCAAAGTATCCGAAGTGGACTACGATCTGAATTTCAGGGTAAAATTCTATTCACTGCTAATCCGAGTTTCCTTGTTCTTCGTGGTAACAAATCTCATTTCCCTGAAACAGCAGTAAAAATTTTTAAAAAATCATACACACCTCATACATTTGGGTGTAAAAAGGCCGCTGCAGCCACCTTGCTTGGAGATCCCCCACCAAGTCTTGTGTATGTTGACGTATGATGTTACCACGCCAGCAAGCATGATGACATTATCATGCACTGCGCAACAGTTCACGCTGGATCTTCTAGCCAGATGGAATCAGCAGTCTCTTCGCACTCAAATGGATAAGGTAAGTACAATTTAATTTTTCTTTTTAAATGATTAACCCCCGAAAGGCCTTTATATTAATCTCACATGTCACAATCAGCGATGAACGCAGCATGTGAGGGGTTCAATGACGGGGGGAGGTGCAAATACCATTACTAAGAAATAGGCTTCGTGATTCACAAAGCAAATTTATTTGTAATATTTGGTGACGCAAACTAACCACATTTTTAAGAACTTTGGTCATCTCTAGCAATCTGCTCACAATCACTGCCACAGCATTAGGATGGGTTCACATCGCTTTCTGTTTTAAAAAGTGGCCAAAAAACGGATCCTATATTTTAAGCATTCATTATGCTCAGTTATCCACATTTTTATTCCGTTTTAGTGCTTTCTGCCTGAGATCTGTTATTTTTCGACCTAACATATGCTTTAAAATACAGGATCTGTTTTTTTTTTTTGTTATTGTTCTGTTCTTCTGACAGATCAGAAGAACGAAAAAATAAACTGTGATGTGAGCCTGGCCTAAGGCTCAATAAGCACCAACATGTGCCGATGTGTTCATAGACTTTAATAGCCAAACGTATGCTACAAGAATGTCCTTTTGGCGTAAATTTAGCTGGTATATATCATTATACCTTCTGTTACCTATATTGAAAAGCGCCGTAAATGACATGTGCTAATATATGGGCATCTTGAAGAAATATAGACTACATAGTAGTTTTGGTTTAAATGGGAGTCAATGGCAGACATGCTGTATGCCTTTGTATACATTTTTTCATCTTATGGACAGTGGGCGTTTGCCACACTATGGCTACACAGTGACATACATCTCAGCCTTCCACTGTAAAATAGCCAAATCATATACATTTTTTCAACATCTTCTCCTGCTGTTCTCCTAAATTCTTCTGGGGATGTGGCAAGAGGTCATGTTTGGGGGACTTGGCCCAATGTCAGATTTTACATTGATTCTTAATGCCTTTCTCCAACGTGTTACAAATGTCTCATTGTCCCACACTGCATCAATCTCCATCTGAAGCTCTCATCAGCTATCCCATTATTATTAATTGCTAGGACACCTATTCCATATAATGTGGAGTGCCAGGAAATCTGAACGCAAATTAATTTCTTCCTACAAGGTTTAGTTTTAGAAGACAAAAAGGAACAGATGCTTTTCTTGTAGGTTTACTTTGAAACGATAAAGTCAGTAAGATGTCTTCTTCAGTGAAGTCCGTGGAGTAGTTCAGAGCCCAGGTTTGGGAAGTTACCACATAATGACAATGAAATGCAATTTCCTGCTGCTTGAGCACATCTCTAGATTTTCATTGCCTGATAAGCTGTTGATAATAAGAGAGCACTGGGTAACTGATAGTTTCATGTTGTACCAGGCAAAAAGCCAAATTCCTCCTCTGATAGGTACGGTATGATTCCTCTTAGCATTCCCAATACACAATATAAAGCAGTCAAAGTGAGATTGAATTTACAGAAGAGATATTTTCCCATTTCAGCTATTTTTATTTAACTGTTGCACTCCATGGATTTTAAAATAATGAATCATATATTGTGTTTCTTGAAAAGGTCGTAGACATCTTTAGAACCATTTTTTTTAAATCATTGATGTTATTTTGGATAAAAAACATTTTTTAGCTTAGTTATATTCACACTGGTTACTACTGGATAAAATTAATTTTGGAATAGGTTTTTATTAGAAAATTTGGCCTCTGCAGCCTCTATGTTTCACAGTATGTAGCAGCTGCACAATACTGTTTTGTGATAAGTCTGTCAGAAACAGCATTCTCCTGGCCCCTTTGACTTCTGCTGAATGATCTTCTAAGCTACTTTATGCCTAAAACAAAGTTCGACTGCAGGACTGCAGTAATTCAAGTCGTGTCCTACTCCAAACCTGTAGTTAAGCATTTCTTTATCTGTGGCAAACGATTCAATGTAGTGTGATCCCCATAAAAACACAAACACACATGAATTAACCCCTTCTACCTCTGGCAATTTTCTGTTACTGTGTTTTCATTTTTTACTCCCTGCCTTCCCCGAGCTGTAACTTTTTAAATTTTTTCGTTCACTTAGCCGTATGTGACTTGTTTGTTGAAGGACAAGTTGTATTTTCTAATGGCATCCTATTGCATAGGATTTAGTGAGAAGCTGGGAAAAAATTCCAAATGGGGTGGAATTGGAATTCCGTCACAGTTTTATGAGTTTTGTTTTCACAGAATTCACTATGTGGTAAAACTGAACTGTTTATTCTCTGTACAATTACAACAATACCACATTTGCATACTTTTTCTTCTGTTTTAATACTAAAAACATATCATATTCTAAACCCCATAGCTTTTTTTTTTTTGTCAAATATCTTTTTATTGAAAAAGATGCAATACACACTGTTAGTTACAAGCTTTCATTTCCCAAATTATTGAAAAATCCATAAGGGACATACTGTATGAAGATAATTAAAGGAAGGGGTAGAGGGAAAGGATGGGTAAGGGTAGGAGGGCTGTATATTGAAGAAAAGGGAAAGGAGGGAAGCAGAGGAGAAAATGTTGTGCTCCAGTGTGTAATACATAATATACAGTAAACATCTCAACGTACAAAGATAACTTTGACAATGACAAAAACAGGGAAGGCTTGCGAAGGGCCTTAAGATAAATAAAACAGAAGTAACAAAAAATGTAAGAAGGTCAGAGGCTATGCAGAAATGATATTGTCTGAGTATACACAGGAAATCATGTAGATCCAGTCACGGTCAAACAGGTCTGCCAGGACTACCTCCATGGGTGCCACAGTTTAAAGAATTTGGTATGGCTTCTAGTTTGCCAACTGGCTAGTTCTTCCATGAGACAGATCTGGTCTACTTTAGTGCACTAAAAATCACTGGTAGGAGGGATGTTGCTTAACCACTTTAAGGTGATAAGTAGTCTAGCAGCTTGGACTAACATGGTAGGTAGGTTGGATATGGCAGACGTTCAGGTAGCGTTTCTGAGGGTCTTTATACCATCTAGACATAGTTGTGTATGAGTGCTCCTGAATAAGAACTCATTTAGTGAAGTGGTGGATCTGAGTGATCTCAGTGTCTGAAAATGACCGGTTGAAATCCTATTCCTAACCTCCAAATTAAGCGGGGGTAACTAAGGGCTAACTAGGATATATTGATTAAAAAAAGAGAGACTGCATGCTAAGGAAGTGTGTTACTCTGGATAATGTATTCTAGCCCGGTGGCATGCCCCGCTACAGGATAAGTGGTAAGTAGGTTTGTACAAAAGCTGGATAGCTCCAGGGTCTCTAATAAGTTTCTCTTTGGAATATGAAGGGAGCAAAAAGTCAAAATATTATGCTTGGAGTCTATGGCCTCTATGAGAACAGTTAGTCAGCTGCTTACACTTTTGCCAGAAATCCAGAATATTTCTTAACCGTGGGTATAGGAGGTAAGGTATGAGATTGGCAGGCATTGTTTTAGGTTGTTGAGAAAATAAAGAGACACATGCTAGCAAGTATTGCATACTTAGATAGATGCATTTTGTTAAATCACCTGAGAGTGGAGAGGGTTTGTTAAAACCCCAGGGTCCTGCTATCTTGTCTGTTGTTAAGGCAGTTAATTTTATCTCAGACCCCAACACTTGAAACTTTGAGTAGCAAATTTGCAGCCATTGTTTTAACTGGATTTCTTTATAATAAGACTACAAATCAGTAGGCCAAAGTCTCCCTTTGAGCGCCCCATAACCAGTCTATCTGTAATAAACTTACCTGTTCGGGCTCCAGTGGCACAATCCTCAGCTTTGGCACGGCCGCAACAGGAGAGACGTCCTGCTGAGTCACACCCCCTAGTGACACTACCACATCCTTAGCAACAGGATGCAATGCTCTGATTCTCTGTGCAGCGCTGGGGGAGGCAAGCATTGTGCTGAATGATAGCCCAGCTGCTCAATTACAAGTGTTGTTTTGTTCTGACCTATGGAGCGCCGGGCCACTGGACCGGCCACTGATCCAGGGACCCTGTGCTCTATGTAAAGCCCTTCCTGTCCATTCACCATTGCCAAGGATAGTATTTTGGATCAGTAGCGTGGTTTTGTTCCTGTTCCTGAGTGCTGTTTGATTTCTTGTACTTTGACCTCACGTTTTGGTACTGCATAGCCCGTCTGGTTCTGACTCATTTTGTACGATTCTGCATTTGTGTTTGTCTGTATTGTGTGTTTTGTTTGTCCTGCACTTAATCTAGTGTAGGGACTGTCATCTAGTTGCGGTTCTGCCATTAAAGGCTTATACTGCAAGTAGATAGGGAAAGAGGGCTGCGATTTAGTTCAGGGACTCACTGTCCTCGTCTGTCCCTACCTACAGTCATAAGGTTCTACATACTGTAGATGATCAACATCCCTTAATGAAAGAGAGATATTAAGAGCTTCTGATTTGTTATAATTAACCTTGAAATTGGAGAGAGCTCCAAAATGGTCAAAAAGGTCTACAATGCTTGGAAAAACCTGTGTGGTTGTAATCAGGACTAGGAGATCATCTGCAAAAGCTGATGTACACTGTCTCCCACCTGTAATTCCTTAATATGATCATAATCCCTGATGGCTTGTAGTAAAGTCTCCATCACTAAAATAAACAGTGAGTGAGTGGGTGAAAATGGACATCCCTGCCTGATGTTATAGGCCTCAGACAGTATGCCACTGACTCGTATTCTTGCACTAGAGTTATAATACAGGGACATAATAGCTGTAATGAAAGTGTCAGGAATGCCAAAACTGATAAGGGTATGTTCCATAAAGGTAACCCGATCAAATTCCTTCTTTTCAATACCAGTGCTAAGAGTAATTTTCCTGCGTAGGTCATATTGGATGACATCATTATTCTACACTGAGTGAAAGTTACCTTCCCTACCAGGGACAAAGTCTGCTTACTCAAGATTGATTAGTTTTGGGACTATTGAGTTTGGTCTTTTAGCAAGTAATTTGGCCCAAAGTTTTAAGACCCCATTGAGATGGGAGATAGGACATTAACTTCCACATTCCTTCTGACTTTTCCCCTCCTTAGGTAAAACTGTAATGATTGCTTCAAGGGATTGCCTAGGCAGAGGGTCACCAGTAGCATGAGCTTTAAACCACTGTGTAAGGTGGGGTAGAAGGTAAGTTTCTTATAATAACCTACCAGGAGGTCATCCGTCGATATTTTCCATTAGGCATGGAACAGTTGTCTGGGCTGAGAATAGGTACATAGTTGTAGTTTATTGAGAAAATTATTCATTTTAGCCTGGTTCCCTGTGTCTGGATTAGAGGAGGAGTGAGACTGCAAATTATAGAGCTCACAATAATAGGAGTGAAAAGCAGCGGCTATCTCTGTGTTGCAGGGACGACCTGTCCGGTATTAGTTTTAATTGCTTTAATAACCAGCGCTTGCTTCCGCAATTTCAGGAGGTGAGTCATAACTTTATTCCCCTTATTCCCATGTTAGTAATATCTAAATCGGGTATATTGATATGCTTTAGAAAATGTAATGTTTAGGAGATCTTTTAGCTGCTGCCTGGGGCCAGGGCTTTCTCCATGCTCACCAAGTACAGCGCCATACATTGTATAGCGGTTGTTCTTGGTTTCGAGCTTAGCTCCATTCACACTCTACTGCGAGCGCCTGTGCCTTCTCAAACAGCATATTGGCTACTGATGATCTATCCTGAGGATAGGTCTTCAGTATAAAAGGCCTTGAAAACCCTTTTAAGCATTTTTTGCCTTTCTTTCTTAACGTTGGTGCCTAGTGCAATAAGTTCTCCCCTTATAAATGCCTTGTGTGTCTAGAAGACTATGGTAGGGGAGGCTCTGACGGGGATTTTCCTTGAAATAAAAAGATAATTTTTGTGCTATAGAAGAGAGATGAGCCACTAGTGTCTCACTGAGATGACAAACCCACACTTAATTGGGAGATTTGAGAAGGAAAGGGACCCCATAACTTTTTAATAGTGACATCTACAGAGCTATGTGGGTTGATCTGTACTTTTCAATGACACCATTCTGGGGTGTGTATGACTTTTTGATCACTTTTATTAAATATTTTTGAGCTGTGAATTTTATTTTCCATTACGCCATTCGCCAAATGACATAAATATTTTTATACTAGGTGTATTTTCGTACACAGCAATTCCTATGATTATATAGTCACTCTAGGTGTCTATAACATGCAATCATTGGATTGCACTTTGTATAAAGTAATGGAATTGTATTCTTTACAATATAGAAAGATTGTCAGTGCTGCCACCTGCAGGCCTACATTGGAATATACCTGAAAAAGGCATTGGAACCTCAGCAGGCTCTGTCCTGTCACAGACAATGAACGTCGGGCACCCGGCTATGGTGCCCACTCTGCTCCGGAGCAGGCGCCATCTTTAAAGACCCAACATATGATGTATTATTACGTCACATGTCTGGAAGGGGTTAAACTAGTTCCCTCCTATAAAACTTAGCATAAAATACATACTGCTATACCACACAGACACATGGTACTGCTATATCACACACAAATGTATTACTGCTATTTTGCACACATCACTGGTACTGCAGTATAATACACACATACAAACATTGCAAGCACAAACACTCATATGCATTACTCCCACACATATACACATTTCAAACAGATATATACTGTACACGGTGGACATACACATTGCAGAAGGAGAAAGGCCAGAAGAACCAAGCATGACGAGGACCTTGCTTAGAGATCCTGGCCCACCTCCTTCTGCACGTGAATCAGATCCTCTCTCAGGGGCATAATAGAAAAGGCTGGGCCCCATGGCAAAAATGTTCCAGACCCCCAGATCTTCACAACGTTCACTCACCCCTAGTGCAGGTACCCATATGCCATATAATAGTGTCAGCCAAGTGACACTAAAAATCTATACCAGAAGTATAGCTTTTCTTACCAAACTTGGTTCCTACTTGTGATATTTAATGCCTCTCCTCCGGGGCCGGTTTTAGACAAAATGTGGCCCTCGGCAAAATCAAAAGCCCGAAATCTTTTAATAATGTACTAACAACACAGTTACGTTCTGTCGATTCCAGCCCTCCCTCACAGATTTATACCCCATGAAGCTCCTCACACAGATCTGCACCCTCGTGATCCCAGAATACACCACATGCCACCTCTCCTCACAGCAATGAGATCCCTTCGCTCACGGCATCTGAGAGTGTTAAAACCCGGAAGTGTGGGTTTTCTCTTCTGGCGCACTTCCCCCAGCAGAGACTGGGGAAAGCACCCTGTACTAGTCTTCCAGGCGCATTGTTAGTATATCCCAGTTCAGGCCACTAGATGGCAGCACTGAACTGTGATATAGTGATTTCTATACAGACTAATGGAGCAATTTACATCTCCAAAAGTTTTAAAAAAAAGTTTTGAAAATATAAAAAACTTAAAAATGAAAATGACCCACATTCCCCAAAATAAAAAGAAACAAAAAAAATTGCATTATGGGCATCGCCACATGCGAAAACGCCGATAAAAAGGCCGATTTGAGTTTTATCGAGATGAAAAGAAAAAAATAATTGTTTACGAAGTGAGTCCTGAATCTAGGCTTAGATTGCTGCAGTGAGTGGGCTTATAGACGTCCTGAGCAGGGGTGCTGTTAGGGTTCCCACCTTTTCTAACGAAAAATACTTGTTACACAAGTTAGAAAGGATGGTGTGGGTTAATAAGGGTGCTATTTGATCATATTTTACGTTTTGCTCCATTTTCTTCGCAATAAAATCAAACAAATGTTTCTGTGGGGATTCAAACTCCCAACCTTCTAAAGGAAAGAACCTTAACCACTGGGCTGTAGAGCTGAATGTTAGATCATGGTGGAAAAACCTCATAGAAGTTTCTATTGTATGAAAAACCTCATAGAACTTTCTATTGTATTATACAAGAGAAATCTCTATGAGGTTTTTCAGCTATGTTCTAACATTGAGCTCTATAGCCCAGTGGTTAAGGTTCTTGCCTTTAATGTAGATGGTTGAGAGTTTGAATCCCCACAGAAACATTTATAAAATAAAGTCTAAATTTCCCAGACTGTACAAACTGCTCTGACTAAGAATGGATTGGGGCCCTGGGCAATTGCTCTGCTGCCTCCAAGACGTTTCTATTGGACATTACAGGGAGGTAGCATAAGAGGAAAGAAATACAACTCCCAGTATGTTCAAGCTGTTATTATGTGATATTGGAGAACACTACAGGAAGGAATACTAAGAGGGGAGGTCAGGGGCGTACATAGAAATCATTGAGCCCCATAGCAAGAATCTGAATGGGGCCCACTACCCCGGCCCATTCCACATGCTGTTCTGGCTCCTCCCATGCCACACCCCCATTTGCCAATAAAGAAATGTATACATGAGCTACTGATTTTTTTTTTAAATTAAGGAGACGTTATACTGAATGGGGGCAGCCACAAGGATGGATTATACTGTATATTATACAGCATAATGTACGGATTATACTTTATATTATACAGTATGGTGTAGGGATTATACTGTATACTATACAGCATGGTTTACGGATTATACTGTATACTATACAGCATCGTGTACGGATTATACTGTATATTATAAAGCATGGTGTAGGGATTATACTATATTATTATTATTATTATTATTATTATTATTATTATTATTTATTATTAAAGCGCCATTCATTCCACAGCGCTGTACATGTTGAAAGGGGTTTACATACATAGTCTAGACAATTGCTCTAGGACAAACAAGTTACAGACTGGTACAGAAGGAGAGAGGGCCCTGCCCGTGAAGGCTTACAATCTATGCGGTATGGGAAGACACAGTAGGTGAGGGTAAAGCTGGTCATGGCTGTATACTATACAGCATGGTGTACGGATTATACTGTATACTATACAGCATGGTGTACGGATTATACTGTATATTATACAGCATGGTGTACGGATTATACTGTATACTATACAGCATGGTGTACGGATTATAATGTACAGTATATTATACAGCATCGTGTACGGATTCTACTGTATATTATAAAGCATGGTGTAGGGATTATACTATATACTATACAGCATGGTGTACGGATTATACTGTATACTATACAGAATGGTGTACGGATTATACTGTATATTATACAGCATGGTGTAGGGATTATAATGTATATTATAAAGCATGGTGTAGGGATTATACTGTATATTATACAGCATGGCGTAGGGATTATACTATATATTATACAGTATGGTGTAGGGATTATGCTGTATATTATACAGCATGGTGTATGGATTATACTGTATACTACACAGCATGGTGTAGGGATTATACTGCAGATTATACGGCATGGTGTACGGATTATACTATATACTATACAGCATGGTGTATGGATTATACTGTAGATCATACGGCATGGTATACGGATTATACTGTATACTATACAGCATGGTGTACGGATTATACTGTATATTATACAGTATCGTGTATGGATTATACTGTAGATTGTATAGCATGGTACAGGGATTATAATATATACTGTACAACAAATGCATGGCGGTTACACCATGCCGGACAATATAACCCCTGCGCCATGCTGTTCAATATACAATATATACACAGTGTAGAGGTATAATGTATATTGTCTGGCACAGTGTATGCATATACCCACACACATACATACACACACAAACCTACACACATGCAGGGGCGGTCTTGGCATTTCTGGGGCCCTAAGCGAAGTTATGTCTGGGGGCCCCCCCCCCAATGACACCTCACACCCCTGATGACACGGCCTCTGATGACACGCCCCCCCCCAATGACACACCCCCTATACCTCACTGGAGGGGGGGTCAAGGTTGCCCACAGCCTATGGCGTGTCCCAGACTCCCAGCTCTCTATTGGCTGGGCTGCAGGGGCGTAGCTAAAGGCTCACGGGCCCTGGTGCAAGAGTTCAGCTTGGGCCCCCCCGCCTAATACAGCGCCCCATACCTCGTACATCCAGTATAATACAGCGCCCCATACCTCTTACATCCAGTATAATACAGCGCCTCATACCTCTTACATCCAGTATAATACAGCTCCCCATACCTCTTACATCCAGTATAATACAGCGCCTCATACCTCTTACATCCAGTATAATACAGCGCCCATACCTCTTACATCCAGTATAATACAGCGCCCATACCTCTTACATCCAGTATAATACAGCGCCTCATACCTCTTACATCCAGTATAACACAGCGCCCCATACCTCTTACATCCAGTATAATACAGCGCCTCATACCTCTTACATCCAGTATAATACAGCGCCCCATACCTCTTACATCCAGTATAATACAGCGCCCGAATACCTCTTACATCCAGTATAATACAGCGCCTCATACCTCTTACATCCAGTATAATACAGCGCCTCATACCTCTTACATCCAGTATAACAACAGCGCCCCATACCTCTACATCCAGTATAATACAGCGCCTCATACCTCTTACATCCAGTATAATACAGCGCCTCATACCTCTTACATCCAGTATAATACAGCGCCCCATACCTCGTACATCCAGTATATACAGCGCCTCATACCTCTTACATCCAGTATAATACAGCGCCCCATACTCGTACATCCAGTATAATACAGCGCCTCATACCTCTTACATCCAGTATAATACAGCCCCCATACCTCTTACATCCAGTATTAATACAGCGCCTCATACCTCTTTACATCCAGTATAATACAGCCCCATACCTCTTACATCCAGTATAATACAGCGCCTCATACCTCTTACATCCAGTATAATACAGCCCCATACCTCTTACATCCAGTATAATACAGCGCCCCAATACCTCGTACATCCAGTATAATACAGCCCCATACCTCTTACATCCAGTATAACACAGCGCCCCATACCTCTTACATCCAGTATAATACAGCGCCTCATACCTCTTACATCCAGTATAATACAGCGCCCCATACCTCTTACATCCAGTATAATACAGCGCCTCATACCTCTTACATCCAGTATAATACAGCGCCCCATACCTCGTACATCCAGTATAATACAGCGCCTCATACCTCTTACATCCAGTATAATACAGCGCCCCATACCTCGTACATCCAGTATAATACAGCCCCATACCTCTTACATCCAGTATAATACAGCGCCTCATACCTCTTACATCCAGTATAATACAGCCCCCATACCTCTTACATCCAGTATAATACAGCGCCCCATACCTCTTACATCCAGTATAATCCAGCGCCTCATACCTCTTACATCCAGTGACGTCTCCTCGGATGTAGATCTTTTCTTTCCTCATCTTCTCCTTTCAGACCAGACGCCATTTTTCAGCCATTTCTTATCTCTGCAGTTTGACAGAAAAAAATCTTAGTTTACTACTTTTCCATCATCCTCCCATCTTCTGGACAAATCATCCTACCACCCCAGTACAGTGCCACTAGTACCACACAGATAGTGCCCTTCAATAATTATTGGCACACAGTGTCCTAAAATAACTGCGCCCAGCAAATACTGTCCCGTAATAGTGTGAACATACCGTCCCCCAGAAATAACTGCGCTGATACTGTGCCAGGGTGCCCCCCACAGTAATAGTGCCCCCCACAGTACTAATGTCCCCACTGTGCCCCAGAAGTAATAATGCTTCCAATGTACCAGTAAGAAGTGCTCCCCACCCATAGATGCCCCCCAAATTATGTGTCAGTAAGAAATGCCCCAATAATGCGCCAGAAGTTCCCCCCATTGATTCCCCCTCAAAATCATGTGCCAGTAAGAAAATGCCCCCAGTGCCCCCATGTGCCAGTAAGAAATGCCCCAGTGCCCCATGTGCCAGTAAAAATGCCCCAGTGCCCCCATGTGCCAGTAAAAATGCCCCCAGTGCCCCCATGTGCCAGTAAAAATGCCCCCATGTGCCAGTAAAAATGCCCCGTGCCAGTAAAATGCCCTCAGTGCCCCCATGTGCCAGTAAAAATGCCCCAGTGCCCCCATGTGCCAGTAAAAAATGCCCCATGTGCCAGTAAAAATGCCCCCAGTACAGTAAAAATGCCCCCAGTGCCCCCATGTGCCAGTAAAAATGCCCCCAGTGCCCCCATGTGCCAGTAAAAATGCCCCCATGTGCCAGTAAAAATGCCCCCAGTGCCCCCATGTGTCAGTAAAAATGCTCCCATGTGCCAGTAAAAATGCCCCCAGTGCCCCCATGTGCCAGTAAGAATGCCCCCAGTGCCCCATGTGCCAGTAAAAATGCCCCATGTGCCAGTAAAAATGCCCCCATGTGCAGTAAAAATGCCCCCATGTGCCAGTAAAAATGCCCCCATGTGCCAGTAAAAATGCCCCCAGTGCCCCCATGTGCCAGTAAAAATGCCCCCAGTGCCCCCATGTGCCAGTAAGAAATGCCCCCAGTGCCCCCATGTGCCAGTAAGAAATGCCCCCAGTGCCCCATGTGCCAGTAAGAAATGCCCCAGTGCCCCCATGTGCCAGTAAGAAGTGCCCCAGTGCCAGTAAAAATGCCCCTAGTGCTCCCATGCCATAAAGAAATGCCCCCAGTGCCCCCATGTGCCAGTAAGAAGTGCCCCCAGTGCCAGTAAAATGCCCCCAGTGCCCCCATGTGCCAGTAACAATGCCCCCAGTGCCCCCATGTGCCAGTAAGAAATGCCCCCAGTGCCCCCATGTGCCAGTAAGAAATGCCCCAGTGCCCCCATGTGCCAGTAAGAAGTGCCCCCAGTGCCAGTAAAAATGCCCCTAGTGCTCCCATGCCATAAAGAAATGCCCCCAGTGCCAGTAAGAAGTGCCCCCAGTGCCAGTAAAAATGCCCCAGTGCCCCCTTGTGCCAGTAAAAATGCCCCCCGTGCCAGTAAAAATGCCCCCTGCCAGTAAAATGCCCTCAGTGCCCCCATGTGCCAGTAAAAATGCCCCCAGTGCCCCCATGTGCCAGTAAAAATGCCCCCAGTACCAGTAAAAATGCCCCCATGTGCCAGTAAAAATGCCCCCAGTGCCCCCATTGTGCCAGAAAAAAATGCCCACAGTGCCCCCATGTGCCAGTAAAATGCCCACAGTGCCCCCATGTGCCAGTAAAATTGCCCACAGTGCCCCCATGTGCCAGTAAAATGCCCACAGTGCCCCCATGTGCCAGTAAAAATGCCCCCATGTGCCAGTAAAATGCCCCCATGTGCCAGTAAAATGCCCCAGTGCCCCCATGTGCCAGTAAAAATGCCCCCAAAATGCCCCCAGTGCCCCCAATTGAGCTCCGGTCCGTGACTGCTACAATAAAATAAAAAATAAAAAAAAATTAACACTTATACTACCTCCATGGTGCTGGCAGCGATGCGATGCAGGCCTCTTCCGGCCTGTGTCCCGCGCTGTACGGCTCAGGCGGCGCGATGACGTCATCGCGCCGCCTGAGCCGGCCTCTGATAGGCTGCAGGCCCAGTGCCTGCAGCCTATCAGAGGAACGGGCAGGGAGACGCCTCTCCCTCCCCTGCCCCAGTACAATACAGGCATCTGTATCGCCGTCCTGAGGACGGCGATACAGATGACTATGGAGATGAGCGCTTCCACAATGGAAGCGCTCATCTCCCTCTGCGGGCGGTCTTGGGCACCGGCGCAAGAGAAGAGCGTGGGGGCCCCCTTGGACGCCGGGGGCCCTACGCAAATGCATAGGATGCGTGGTGCCCAAGACCGCCCCTGCACACATGCATACATACACACACATACACACACATGAAACACTCTTTGCCGCGCTGCACAGGTCCTCCTCGTCCAGTAGCAGCGCGGCATGAGGGAGGAGGTGGGGCCAGCTGGAGCACACAGGAACGTCCGGGCGGTCCTGCGGTGAGCGGAGGTGAGCAGGCCAGGAGAGGCCCAGAGCGCAGGCAGGGACGGGACGCATCTTAATGATGCAGAGTAGGGGGCGGGGCCTCCCGTGCGCTCTGGGCCCCTCCTGTGCCGGGGCCCCATAGCAGTGGCGTGGTCTGCCTCTATGGGCGGTACGCCACTGGGGGAGGTATACAACTCCCAAAATGTCCAGGCTGGAATTATGTGATGTCAGGGGACATTAAAGGAGAAGATATGATTCCCAGCATGTCCAGACTCATTATGTGATATAAGAGGATATTACAGGAGGAGGAGGAGGTCTAAAAGGAGGAAACTACAACTCCCAGTATGTCCTGGCTGTTACTATATGATATCAGAGGACATTACATGAGGAGGAGGTATAAGAGGAGGGAACTATAACTCCTGGCAAACCCAAGGTATTATTAAGTGATATCAGAGTAGATTACAGGAGGAGGAGGCATAAAATGAGACAACTACAACTCCAAGCATTTCCCTGGCTCTTATATTAAATTCTTCTGCTATACAAAGCTCAATCCCCTCATATCACACGGTGCCATCACAGGTCCTTCAACACCTCTTAGACACTCCACTACTGCACTAATTACAAGATGGTGATGTCATCACACATTCTTTATCACCACTTCTATTCTCCACTGCTGAGCTCCACCCATCCTGCACTGATAACATGACTGTGACGTCCACAGGTCCTTCAGCTCTTGCTGTCTGTTATCAGCCATTAGTGAGTGATCTTACTAAGGCCAAGGTGGCTATAGTGAGACTTGCAGGTAACCCCCCGGAATGGCAGGAAAGTTGTGAAAAGCCGAGACTGTCCTGCTGGTACGGTATGCACTTAGACTTCCTGAAGTGTGTTTATATAAACTGTGACTATAACTCTCCTCATGCTTAAAGCGGTTTTCCAAGTGTTTTTTTTTTTTTTTTTACTGATGACCTATCCTACGTTGCCCGCCTGGTTATGACCCATTTTCGTACTATTATCCCTTTGTATTGTTTTTGGCTCTTGGCGTTTGTCTGCACCTTAGAAGCATAGAGACAGTTGACCAGTTGCAGTCTTGCTACTTATGGCTTGAACTACAAGTAGGTAGGGAAAGTGGGCTGAGTTCCAGGTCAGGGATCACTGTCTATGTCTGTCCCTATCTACAAATTTAACATTATCACTGGCCTTAAAAAAAATTTTCAGATGACCTGCTCAGTTATGGATGTCAATGCAGCATTGGCCAATCAGACGGAGGGTATTGCCCAACTGGTTCAGGATCTAGCATAGAGGGTCCAGCAGCAAGAATCCCGCCAGGCCAGTCCCCCAGTTGTAACAGCTCCTTCACTGCCTGACTGAGACCACCTTGACGTGGGTAGGCGGGCACAGATGTGTTTTGATCAAAATATATTGGCTGAGAGTCTCAGATTTTATCATATCAGAGTGAGAGCTTAGTCCATAAATAATTCTCGCATCTGTTATTATCTGTTAGTTCATTAGTATCTGTTTTCTGTGATTTTTTTAAATAAATGTAGCCATGGACATCCGCATATTTATTTATCATATTGTGCAGGATGTTTTTATCTTTGCTTTTTATGTTTTTTATGTACTTTTTTTTAACCTCTAATTAACCCCTGAACGGCCTCAATGTGACTCTCAGGTACCACTATCAGCATTGAACACGGCATCTGAGGAGTTCAATGATGGGGGGGCTGAACGATCACTGTTCCCTGTCATTGCGCAGGCTACATAAAATGGAATGCGATTCGTGATGAAGTACTTTGTAAAAAATCTAATTTGTTGTTGAAGATTGGCCAAGCAGCGAATCAATTTTTGAAAACTTCGCTCATCACTAATCACAGCATTCTTACTGTCAATAATGTCTCTGAAGCAAAAGGAAAAATGCTAATGTGATCAAAGCTTTAGGGTCATTTGGTTTAATGGTCTGTTCAATGAAAATACACAAAATATTTTTTGCAATGAATAGTGTTATTTTGTGAAAATCATATCTTCATTATGTAAATATTGTTACAGCAACAATTAATATTTATTTGAGGGTCAATGCCTGTGTAAATATTTTAAAGGCCCTCAAATTTACTTTGTCCACTGCAAGTGTTAGAGCTGAGCTGGTGGTCATGCATGCACAGCTCAGTCCCTCCACATAAGCAAAAGAATGATTGTGGCTATTTTGCAGGCCATCCAATAAGAATCATGCACTAAAAGTGGCTCAAAATAACACCAGGGGTGCTATAACAATAGCAATATCTAGACAAAGGAGTTTTTTTTTTTTAATCAATCCAGTAGAAAACTTGCTCTGCTTTGGTTATAGCATTTTCAAATCTTATTTTTGCATTAATTCCTCACAGTCTCTGAGATCTCTGCTTGCAGTTGCTTAAGAGGAACTTTCATTGTATACTTCCATGACATAGCAGTCTGTCCTGGGTGGTACACTGGAGCCAGGGGCGTAGCTAATTGCTCATGGGCCCTGGTGCAAGAGTTCAGCTTGGGACCCCCCCCCCCTTCCCTCAGTGCTTTGTGGCCAGGAGCAGGGGAGCACCTAGACTCCCTGCTGCCTGAGGAAAAAATGGAAACGGCAACCCCTCCCCCATTCCAAATTCTCAACCTAACCCCTCGTTCAAACCCTACTGTTAAAGGGGTTATCCACAGGGGCGTAGCTAATTGCTCATGGGCCCTGTTGCAAGAGTTCAGCTTGGCCCCCCTGCCCCTTCCCTCAGTGCTTTGTGGCCAGGGGCAGGGGAGCACCTAGACTTCCTGCTGCCTGAGGTAAAAATGGAAACAGCAACCCCTACCCATTCCAAATTCTCAAACTAACCCCTCGTTCAAACCCTACTGTTAAAGGGGTTATCCAACATCTAAAACATGACCCCTCAAATGGATTATACTTACCGCGCTCCCCTGCACCCACGTCGCTCCTGATCCCCGCATGGCCGCCACTGCATCTCACCGTCACGTGGATAAAAACATCCATTGATGTTGGGGAGGGGGGGGAGCCTCCCTATCATCGCGGGTGACGATAGGCAAGCTCGTCCCCATCGCAGCCTGCTATTGCAGCGGGTGCTGGGGAATGGAGTAAGTATAATCTATATGAGGGGCATGGGCATGGGGGGGTCATTATAGGGGTCATATAACCCCTTTAAAGACATAGTTGGAAAACATCACATATAAAGCTCCAGAACATATAGGGTAACACAGTACTACATACCTCTAACATCCAGTGACGTCTCCTCTGATGTTCTCTTTCATCATCTTCTCTATTCAGACCAGACCACCATGATGATTTCTTTCAGCCATCTCTCGTCTCTGAAGAGTTTGACAAACAGACATCTTAGTTTCCTACTTTTCTACCATCCTCCTCACATCTTCTCAACACCCCATCCTACCACCCCCAATACTGTGCCCACTATGCTCCCCAATACTATACTGCAGAAACAGACCCCCTGAAAATACTAGTACCGCACAGATAGTGCCCCCTCCAATAATTATTGGCACAGAGTGCCATAAAAAAACAACTGCACCTGGCAAATAGTGTCCCTGATACTAATAGTGTAAACATAATGTCCCCCAAAAATTAATGTGCAAGGGTGCCCCTCACTGTAATAGTGCTTCCCAAAGTCCCAATAGAAACAATTATCTCTCAGAATGCACACACACCACACTATACAGAGGACACCCTATACACACACACCGCACTATATAGATGCAGGCATGGGATTCAGCCGATACCCTCCGGTTCTCCAGATCCGGTTGTTAAAATTACAGCCGGATGGGAGAACCAGCTGAATCCCGATTCCAGTGCGGCAGCAGGAGATGAGTGCTTCCATTGTGGAAGCGCTCATCTCCCTACATTCATGTGTATCGCCGTCGTCAGGACGGCGATACAGATGAACACTGCAGCAGGGCTTGGTGCTGCGCGGGACACAGGCCGCAGGAGGCCTGCATCGCATCGCTGACAGCATGGAGGTAAGTATAATTGTTTTTTTTTCTATGGCATGCTGGGGGCAGTGCTGGAACATGGGGGACACTATATGGGCATCAACTGGGGGCATTGCTGGCACATGGAGGACAATATGGGGGCATCTACTGGCACATCCTTGGGGACACTATAGAGGGCATTGCTGGCATATGGGGGCCACTATGGAGGCATCTACTGGGGGCATTGCTGGCATATGGGGGTATTTTCTGGCACATGGGGGACACTATGGGGGCATCTATTGGCACATCCTTAGGGACACTATGAGAGGAATCTACTGGGGCATTGCTGGCATATGGGGGGCATCTACTAGGGGAATTGCTGGCACATGGGGGCCACTATGGGGGCATCTACTGGGGGCTTTGCTGGCACATGGGGGACAATATGGGGGCATCTACTGACACATCCTTGGGGACACTATGGGGGGCATCTACTGGGGGCATTGCTGGCATATGGTGGCATCTACTGGGGGGCATTTCTGGCACATGGAGGACACTATGGGGGCATCTAATGGCACATCCTTGGGGACACTATGGGGGGAATCTACTGGGGGCATTGCTGGCATATGGGGGGCATATACTGGGGGCATTACTGGTGCATCATGGAGGATATATATGCTGGATAGCACTGAATATAATGTGTATGCAAATATGTCTTTAGTGCTAGATACAAATACCTAGCACTGTATGGTGTATATCTCATATGTGATTATGTGAGTGTAGTGTCTATATGGTGTGTTTATGTATGCATACCTCCCAACCATCCCAAATCTGGCATAACTACTGTGTGTGTGAGAGTGGGGGCACAATGGAGACTAGGCAGGTTTGGAACATGTACAGATAGACATTGGGTGGAGTTAGAGGTGCGGGCCAGCACTTTACAAAAACTCGCAACGCTGGTAGTTTAGCTCCTTAGGCTTTTTAAAAGTTTTGTGGTATATGTATATATGGTGTATTTATGTATGTGTACCATGTATATGGTGCATATATATGTAAACACGTGTCGTGACGCCGCGTGTCCGCCGTTGAGTAGGGAACCTGTTGTTAAAAATTTGAATCCCACCCCTGTATAGATGACACCCTATACACACACCACACTATATAGATGACACCCTATACACACACCACACTATATAGATGACACCCTATACACACACACTATATAGATGACACCCTATACATACCACACTATACAGAGGACACCCTATACACACACACTATATAGATGACACCCTATACACACACCGCACTACACAGAGGCACCCTCTACACACACACATAGAGATGACCCCTATACACACATCACACACATAGAGATGACCCCTATACACACATCACACACATCACACTCTATAGATGACCCCTATACACACATCACACACATAGAGATGACCCCTATACATATACACAGACACATAGAGATGACCCCTATACACACATCACACACATAGAGATGACTCCTATACACACATCACACACATAGAGATGACCCCTATACACACATCACACACTGTATAGATGACCTCTATACACACATCACACACTGTATAGATGATCCCTATACACACATCACACACATAGAGATGACCCCTATATACACATCACACCCATAGAGATGACCTCTATACACACATCACACACTTATAGATGACCCCTATACACACATCACACACATAGAGATGACCCCTATACACACATCACACACATAGAGATGACCCCTATACACATATCACACACATAGAGATGACACTTACCCTCTTCACACCAAGTTCAGTCCTCCTCCTGTGCCCTGCATGTCTTAGGGGCCCGGTCGCAGCTGGCTGCGACCTCTGCGACCCCTGTAGCTACGCCAGTGACTGGAGCACAGTTTGTTGCAGAACTCACCTCTGATTACCACTGATTCAAGTGCCTGTATACCCATAAAATAAGTAGACTCCGGCTTGTTGGAACTCGTGAACTCCTTCCACGCAGTGAGCTGCGTCTACCCTTCACTGGCGCTTCATTTCTATCTCTCCTGTACTCCTTTAGCGGCAATAGAGTCTGAAGAAGGCCATTCAGGCCGAAACGTTACTGTCTGTACCCTGCCGCAATTTCCTATGTAAAATAAATTGATTCGAATTGCAACAAGCCGGAGTCTACTTATTTTATTGTACTTCAGGGTGGGAACCCTACTCCAGGCGAACGTATCAGAGTGCAACAAGTCTTCATAAATGTATGCCCATAAAGGCAGAATTTTACTATATAAAGACCGGGAAGAGCTGTTGAAAACCAGTTGGACTTGTTAGAATAATTATTTGTATGCTGAATAACTGGGTGGCACTATGGGCACCTGTGGATGGCAATGGGGGCACTGTCAATGTCACTGTTATAGGGGCTCTGTGGATGCCACTGTTATGGGGGCGCTGTGGATGTCATTGTTATGAGGGCTCTGTGGATGTCACTGTTATGAGGGCTCTGTGGATGTCACTGTTATGGGGGTTCTATGGATGTCTCTGTTATAGGGAGCTCTGTGGATGTAACTATTATGGGGGTGCTTTGGAGGTCCCTGTTATGGGGGTGCTGTGTAGGTCACTGTTATGGGGGTGCGGTAGATGAAACTGTTATGGTGGCTCAGTATGAGTGATAGGCTCATGCAAACAACAGTGATCAGCCCCAGAGGGAGAGATGTGGCAAGAGCTAGGGACAGTGTTTCAGAAAGCTTTTAATTGTAGAATATTTGATAGGGAGAGTGCAGGGACAGTGGAAGGACAGTGTAAGGAGATCGTAGGGAGTGTTTTTAGACACTGTAGGAAGAGCACAGGGAGAGCATATGGAGACTCAGATGTAGGCTGAGTCTAATCGCCCTGCGCATCTTGTTCAACTACTGCACCATTCATACTTAATCTGTTCTATTATACATAGACTTACTGTGCATCAGACTCATTGTCAACAAGAGGTCTAATATATAGGTGCATTTATCTAGTTCACCTGCTGCACCATTAATACTTAATCTTTTCTATTATACATAGACTTACTGTGCGTCAGACTCATTGTCAACAGGCAGTCTAATATATAGTTCACCTGGTGTGCCATTCATACTTAAAGGGGTTGCCCAGGGTCAGAGCTGAACCCGGACTTATCCCCTTCTTCAACCAGGCAGCCCCTCTGAGTGGAGCATTTCATGCTCTCCTTTGCTGCATCACGTAGAGCAAGGGCTGTTTTGTTAATATTTTTACACTGCTAGGCAGAGGCTTACGTCTAGCAGTGTTCCAGGTGACGTCACTTGCATTAATGGGTGGGCTTTAGCGCTGCCCAGCCTATTTTACAAGCTAGGGTGCACTAAAACTCACCAATTAGTGCCGGTAATGTCACTAGGCTCACTGCTAGGTGGAAGCCTCCACCTAGCATTCCCATAGTGAGACCCAGTACGTCACCATATCTTCTGAAAAAGCCCTTGCGCGATTCAGAGCAGGGCAAGGGAGAGCATTGGAGTATGAAACGCTCCGATGCCCCACTCAGAGGGGCTGCTTGGGTGAAGAAGGGGATATGCCCGCGTTCAGCCCTTTAATCTGTTCTGTTATACATAGAATTACTGTGTGTCAGACTCATTGTCAACAGGCGGTCTAAATATAGGCGTGTTTATCTAGTTCACCTGCTGCTCCATTAAGACTAAGGGCCCGTTCACACGACCGTGATTGCGGAATAGGTGTGGGCCCGTTCACTTCAATGGCCGGCACGGGATCTTGCAAGAAAAAACAGAACATGTCCTATTCTTGTCCTATTCTTGTAGCAAATTGCGGAACACACGCCGGTCAGCATCCATGGTATTGCGGATCCGCAATACCATGGCTGTCTGAACAGCCCCTTAATCTGTTGAATCTGTTGCAGGTTGATTCAATCGCGATGTAGAGCACAGAGCAATCTAATTGAACAGTGTCCACATTGGAGTATCCACATTGATTAATAGAGAAGCAATTCTATTAGGCCCTGATCCACAACGTGGGTTGATACACCTGTCTCATTCAGGTGTTTGTGGCTTGTCCACATTGATTAATAGATAATCAATTCTATTAGGCCCTGATTCACAAATTGGGGGTGATTCACCTGTCTCATTCTACTGTTTGTGGCATGTCTAACCACTTCTGTTAGCCAAACAGTTCCTGTGATTTAGTTTTACAGAGCTGTTCTTTTATTTGAATTTTTTTTTTTGTAACGAAAACATTAGTCTTGTAGCGAACAAATTAGTTTTTTACCAAATAAATTTGTATTTTACTAAATAAATTACTCTGCTCCAGTATTCCAATAACCGATCATTATGACTATAACGACATTGAGCGGGTTACCCGCACCAATCCGCAAAGGGTAGACACACAATGATTCCTTCAGTGCAGCGAAAGCAAAAAAAAATTTCTGCGTTGTTATTGCAATAGTGTGTGGTCAGAACTACAATGGTCTTACCAGACAAATCACTCCACCAATTGGACCCAATTTCATCAGTCCTAGCTAACACATTTCGAACATTTATTCTGTGTCACTGATAACCACGTCAAATTTTACACAAATTATATGTCATTATGCAGTGCAATAAAATTTTAGCCCATGTGGATCCCTCCATACTATGAACTTAATGGTAGTTTGCTTTCAACTTGTATTTAGGTTAAAACCAGATGGACCGAACTTGCTGGATTATTGCCATAAGGGAGGAGTCATCAGAATGAACCACACAAATCACTCCCAACTCAACCCAAATTAATTGTAGCTAACACATTCTTTTAGTCAGTGTTTGGCTAGTGTTTAGTATCAGTATTAGATCAGAATTTGTAAGTCTAAAGCAGGAGTGGGTTCAAAACACAGATGAGATGCAAATTATTATAGTGCTTGAAAAGCACTATATTGTTATTCCTCCGTTTCTTTCTTCTTCTTCTTTTTCCTCTCCCTAAATTTCTGCAATTAATACAGTCCGAACCGCTTGGCGTACAGACTCCGTTCAAAGTGCGCTTCGAAGCCCTCGATGGTGACAGGTGTGCTATGTATTTTTGGAGTCGATCGGATTTGTCGTTTTTAAGATATCACAGGTTAAAACCCCAAAAATTCCCCATAAGAATGAATGGAGAGGCTAGAGTGGAGACCAATCAGCCAATCACAGTGAATATGCAAATAGGCAGCACCATATATGGCACAGCATCCACACAGTGCAGAAGGCTTAGAGCAGGGGTGGCCAACCTTACACACACAAAGAGCCAGAAAAAAAAAAGTATAACTACCTGGAGCCACAAGCTATACATTTACACACGAGTGACCATATCTTTTGTCCTATAAGATGCGCCTACAGAGAAAAATAAAAAAAATATTTTTTATCAGACCTCAGATCAGATTCCTAAATCAAGAAAGGTAAGTACAGCACCTGTATTACTTAATCGTAGTCACCGAATGCACGTCCCTCCAGGAGTCCAGTCCAGGAGACCCCACTTGTATGCTTGAAAAAGGCTGAGTGCAGCCGAAACGTTGCATTTGGGTACGGTGATGGATTAAAACTACTCTTCACTTTGATTATATGGATGCTGTCCTCGCTTCTTTTTTAGACTCCTAAATCAGACCCCTAATCCTCATCTGACCTAAAATAAGATCCCCAATCCTCATCAGACCTCCAAATCAGACCCCCCAAAAAAGACCCTCAATGCTCAGATCAGACAGCACAAATCAGATTCCCAGTGTCAGACCCCCCCATGCTTAGATCTCCCCCCATGCTGAGAACCCCCTCATGCTCATATCTGACCCCTCCCATGCTCAGATCTGACCCCATGCTCAGATGTGACTCTCCATGCTCAGATCTGACCCCTCCCATGCTCAAATCCGGCCCCCCATGCTCAGATCTGACCCCTCCAGTGCTCAAACCAGACCCCCCATGCTCAGATCTGACTCTCCATGCTCAGATCTGACTCCCCATGCTCAGATCCAACCACCCACCATGCTCAGATCCGATCGCCCACCATGCTCTGATCCGACCCCCCACCATGCTCTGATCCGACCCCCCACCATGCTCAGATCCGACCCCCCACCATGCTCAAATCAGAACCTCCCGTACTTAGATCAGACTCCCATGCTCAGTTCTATAAATAAAAAAATGCCCTCCCTCTCCTGATGGGGCACTGGGTTCCTGATGGGGCACCAGGTCTGACACACTGTCTACTGTGACCTGATGTGCACAATGTCAGGTCATGGTGCTCGTCTCCACATACTACGTTCTGACACTGTGGGCATCAGGACGTAGTGGAGAGCAAGCTGGAGCTGCAGAGTAGCAAAGGTGCCCAATCAGGAAAGGAGATCTGAGCATGGGGTTGAGAGCAGTGGGGTGCCTAGGGTGTTTCTCACCCTTTCTCTGGCACCCCCCACCCCTTCCCCCAATATGTTAAAAAATTGTACTCCCTCACAATAGTATTGCCCTCACTGTACAAAGTTCACGGTAATTTTGTACAGATGTGTGCCCCCTCACAGTAGTTATTCCTACATTGTGCCCCCTCACACTTGTAGTGCCCTCTTTGTGCCCCTTCATAGTAATAATCCCCATTGTGCTCCCTTCACAGTAATAATGCCGTCTGTGCTCCCTTCATTGTAGTAATGCCCTCTGGCTCTGTGCCCCCTCCATAGTAAAAATGCCCACTGTGCACCCTTCACATTAGTAATGCCCCCTGTGCCCCCTCCAGAGTATAATGCCCTCTCTGCCCCCCTCCATAGTAGAAATGCCCCCTGTGCCCCCTCCAGAGTAGTAATGCCCCCTGTGCCCCCTCCAGAGTAGTAATGCCCTCTGTGCCCCCTCCAGAGTAGTAATGCCCCCTGTGCCCCCTCCAGAGTAGTAATGCCCCCTGTGCCCCCTCCAGAATAGTAATGCCCCCTGTGCCCACTCCAGAGTAGTAATGCCTTCTGTGCCCCCTCCAGAGTAGGAATGCCCCCTGTGCCCCCTCCAGAGTAGGAATGTCCCCTGTGCCCCCTCCAGAGCAGTAATGCCCTCTGTGCCCCCTCCACAGTAGTAATGCCCCCTCCACAGTAGTAATGCCCCCTGTATTAAAAAAACAAAACAAAAACAAACAAAAAAAAACACAGCAGCTACTCACCTTGTCCCGTTTCTGAAGTCATCTCTTCTCTACAGGCACAGATCGCTCTGCAGCAATGTGTGGGTGGATCTTATGCAGATTTCCGGGCTGCAGGCTCCGCCCACACATTCCAGCAGTGCGATCTGTGCCTGTAGCCTGAATGGTGGAGCAGGGAGAAGTCTCTCTGCTTCACCATTCAAAGCGCTGCGGGCCTGAGGGAGAGGAAGAGCGCGGGGAGGTGAGTGACATAACCCAGCTCCCTGCGCTCCAGCAATGAGCGCTTCCATCTGTATTGATGGAAGCGCTCATTGCTTCTGGCACCCCCTGAGAGCTAGCACCCGGGGCAGACTGCCCTTTTCCCCCCGCCCCCACCTTAGTACGCCACTGGTAGAGAGTGATCCGGCCTACTGCTTCCCGGCTAAACAGCTAGAGCCTCACTTGAAGAGGCAAAGAGCCGCATGCGGCTCAATAGCCATAGGTTGGCCACCCCTGGCTTAGAGATAATATAGAGGAGGTCCCCCAGACCTGAGGCTAAGGGTTGCATAGGAATGAATGGAGAAGCTAAACTTGAGACCAATCAACCAATCACAGCTCAATATGCAAATAGGCAGCACCATATATGGCACAGCATACACACAGTGGAGAAGGCTTAGAGATATATAGAGATAATATAGAGGGGAGATTCCTCAGACCTAATGCTAAGGGGGCATTCACATGTCCGTTGTAAGGAGCCGCGATCATGGGCCTCGGGGACGCGCACTGGCAGAAGAGGGGTTAATCCGCCATTTTGGATTCTGTTAAACTGTTAAACTTCAAGGGGCTTTCCAGAGTGACTCTTAAAGGGGCAGCCGCTCTTAAAGGGACACTATCGCGAAAAAATAAAAACACATATGTTATAAAACATTAAAAATAGTTTTTATATGTATAATTAAGTTTATTATATGTGTATTGTGTTTTGTGTATTTAACATTTTTTTTTACTTTATGGGGGCTGCCATTTTCATAGTCACGTGTCTATGTGTCACTGAACGACACATAGACAAATGACTTACGGTCGTATGCTCCATTCCCAGTGCGGACAGAGCCGACCCTATTGAAAAATCATGGGAACACTGTGTATGTGTACGAGTCCCTCCCCCCCTCTCCGTACCTCTCTCCGTGCCTTCTGCCTCATGTCTGGGCGGGGGGCGGAGCCGGCCGTCAGTCGGCATTGGCTCCGCCCCCTCCAGACAAGAGAAGATCTGCTGGTGATTCTGCAGCTAAAAAAAAAAAAAGGTAAGTATAAGGTTGTTTTTTTTTAACTTTCTGTGAGGGGATATCACTGTGTTTATTATCCCTGTACTGTGACATCACTGTATTTATTATCCCTGTACGGTGACATCACTGTGTTTATTATTAGTGTTGAGCGAGCTGCTGGACGGGAGGAATCACTACAAAGAAGCCTGAGGAGGTAAGTGGTTTGTGTTCGTTTGTTTTTTTGTTTGTTTGTTTTCTATTTTTCAGGATCGTGAATGCTGAGGACTACGTCGGATTCGGTGGATTACGTCGGACCAGCTTTTTTAAATTTTTTAAATAAAATGGTCAAACAGGGGTCTGGGGGAGTATTTATTTCAATAAACTATTTTATAAGTGTGTGTGTTTTTTTTACAACATTGCAGTTTTAGTAATCACGGCTATCTACAGACGGCCCTGATTACTAATACTGGGCTTAGTGCTGGCCGGTATGGCCAGTACTAACCCCAACATCTATTACCCCGGCACCCACCGCCACCAGGGGTGTCGGGAAGAGCCGGGTACCCGCAGGACCGGACCTTCTAAATTGAGGGTCTGGTTCTGGGGCGGCTGCGGGCTGGTACCATTAGGCTGGGAAGGGCCAATAACCGTGTCCCTTCCCACCCTGGTAGTGCCAGGCTGCCGCTGCTGGTTGTATCTGGCTGGAGAAGGACCCTCAATTTAGAAGGTCCGGTCCTGCGGGTACCCGGCTCTTCCCGACACCCCTGGTGGTGGTGGGTGCCGGGGTAATAGATGTTGGGGTTAGTGCTGGCCATACCAGCCAGCACTAAGCCCAGTATTAGTAATCAGGGCCGTCTGTAGATAGCCGTGATTACTAAAACTGCAATGTTGTAAAAAAAACACACACACTTATAAAATAGTTTATTGAAATAAATACTCCCCCAGACCCCTGTTTGACCATTTTATTTAAAAAATAAAAAAAAAGCTGGTCCGACGTAATCCACCGAATCCGACGTAGTCCTCAGCATTCACGATCCTGAAAAATAGAAAACAAACAAACAAAAAAACAAACAAACACAGACCACTTACCTCCTCAGGCTTCTACTTTGTAGTGATTCCTCCCATCCAGCAGCTCGCTCAACACTAATATTAAGCACAGTGATGTCACCGTACAGGGATAATAAATACAGTGATGTCACAGTACAGGGATAATAAACAGTGATGTCACAGTACAGGGATAATAAACAGTGATGTCACCGTACAGGGATAATAAATACAGTGATGTCAGATCAAACTCAGTCATGCACTACCACTCTAACTCTGCTACCTGTCAGTGGAGAAAATCCCTGTGGTGGAGGAATAATCAGCATCACAATTGGAAATAACAATGATGACTGTGCCTCCTATGCTATCACAGTGCAGACCACAACAAGATGGCCGCTGGACACTGTATTGTGGAAGACAATCTCATTATCAGATAAGCAAGTAAGAGCAGAGTGATGTCACAGGAGGTGTGAATAGCCATATAACAGTTTACAGCACTGGCCTACAGACGGCTTCCCTACACTCAACTTTTCAGTTGTGCTCCCCCTGCTGGTCAACATAGGAAGTTCTACACAATTATTATGATTTTTTTAAATATTTCCTTTAATGGTAAAAAAAAAAATTATAAGCACAAAAAATTCTAAAACTTACATTGCATGTTTTAACATTTTAGATATATTTCAAATTTTTGACAACAGTTCTCCTTTAAAGGGGCAGACGCTCTTAAAGGGACAGTCTCTCATAAAAGGGACAGTCTCTCTTAAAGGGGCAGCCGCTCATAAAGGGGCAGGCACTTTTAAAGGGATAGGCGCTCTTAAAGGGACAGGCTCTCTTAAAGGGACAAGTGCTCTTAAAGGGGCAGCCGCTCTTAAAGGGGCAGACGCTCTTAAAGGAGCAGCCACTTTTAAATGGGCAGTCACTCTTAATGGGGCAGTCACTCTTAAAGGGACAGTCACTCTTAAAGGGGCAGCAGTCTTAAAGGGACAGTTACTCATAAAGGAGCAGACATTCTTAAAGGAGCAGACACTCTTAAAGAAGCAGACACTCTTAAAAGGACAGCCACTTTTAAAGGGGCAGTTACCCTTAAAGGGACAGTTACTCTTAAAGGGGCAGTCACTCTTAAAGGGATAGTCACTCTTAAAGGGATAGTCACTCTTAAAGGGGCAGCACTCTTAAAGGGACAGTTACTCATAAAGGAGCAGACACTCTTAAGGGGGCAGTTACCCTTAAAGGGACAGTTACTCTTAAAAGGGCAGTCACTCTTAAAGGGGCAGTCACTTTTAAAGGGGCAGTCACTTTTAAAGGGACAGTCACTCTTAAAGGGACAGTCACTCTTAAAGGGACAGATACTCTTTAAAAGGCAGTCCCTCTTAAAGGGGCAGTCACTTTTAAAGGGGTAGACACTCTTAAAGGGACAGTTACTCATAAAGTGACAGTCACTCTTAAAGGGACAGTCACTCTTTAAAAGGCAGTCCCTCTTAAAGGGGTAGCCACTCTTAAAGGAGCAGCCACTCTTAAAGGGGTAGCCACTCTTAAAGGGACAGTCAGTCTTAAAAGGGCAGACACTCTTAAAAGGGCAGTAACCTCTTAAATGGTAACTCTTAAAGGGGCAGCACTCTTAAAGGGACAGTTACTCTAAAAGGAGCAGACACTCTTAAAGGGGCAGTCACACAGGTTTACTCTGGAAGTCACTGTTAAAGGTGCGCCCTTTTCAAGCACTATGTATTTTCTTCTGGAAATGCAAATCTAGTTGCATTATATTGTATCTCTGTTTTGGACCCACTATTGTTTTGGGCTTAAAATTACTGATCAAATACTGATGCAACAATGACAAAATACTGACCGTCTGAAAGAGGCTTTATGGATGCTCAAAATACACAATTTTTTTTCTTGTTTTGTGTTCTTCTGACGCATCAGAAAAATGGAAACATAAACAGTGATGTTAACACAGCTTTACTGGCACTGCTGCTGCCCCCACTCTGTCACGGGGTCATTATTGCCATTGCTGCTGCTGCCACCACTGTCCCTAATCTGTCACGTGGCCACTATTGTCACAGTTACTGCCACTGATGTTGCTGCCACCATCAGTCCCACTCTGTTATGGGGCCACTACTGCCACTGCCCTCATCCCCACTCTGTCATTGGGCCACTACTGCTGCTGCAACCATCCCCACTCTGTCATGGGGCCACTACTGCCGCTGCTGCCACCATCCCCACTCTGTCATTGGGCCACTGCTGCCACTGCTGCTGTAACCATCCCCTCTATGTCATAGGGCCACTATAACTGCTGCTGCTGCCACCGTCCCCACTCTGTCTTGGGGCCACTACTTGAATCTTGGGGCACTGCACGGTTCAAGTCCATGGCAATAAATTAGACATGACGCTTTTATTGACTTGTAATACTGACGCACAGTAATTCCACAGCTAACAGAAAGGATTAGCTATGAATTGTGGTGCCCTGCACAGTGATGTAGACAGCGATAAATTATAACTGCCTGTAATACTAATGGTACTGTACTTACAGAATGGATTAACTATGAAGGTGGGTGATACCCTAGCGATACCCTCTCCCTGCATTGTTCCTGCAGTTTAAGTTCCAAGCCTTCACACTGAGATTAGACCACCAAGTGAGATGCATATAATTAGGCAGAGTGGCCTGGGATTACCAGATTTATTGTGATTCGTGGCAAATTAATTCAGAACAAATTGAATTGCTTGACAAACTTCGGTAAATCGCCCAAATCGAATTTTTCCAAACTTTGCTCATCTCTAATAGTAATGCATGATACAACCAGTCTGTATCTGACTGCGAGGTAGTTGTAGTGCACTCACCTTATCATGTACGTACCCTCCAATCAGATAGAGATCCGCTGTATCATGCATTATTGTGATAGTTATTTTGTGTAAGGAGAGTGCGTGGTAGATGTGGCCTGCACATGGACCACGTTCACCCGGGCTGATCATGGTCATATACCATGTGTATCACACTTGATAGGCCAAGATAAACACTTCAGCAGGCAGGACCAAAAAAGATTAGGATTAGGATTAGGATTCATGCACATGACCGTATCTGTTTTGTGGTCTGCAAGTTGTGCATCTGCCAAGTAAGGATACTGGCTGTGTATGATCTGCATTATTTTTTGCAGAGCCATTGACTTCTATGGGTTTGAGGTCTGCATTTTGAGGACCAGAATAGGACATGTTCTATGTTTTGCAGAACTCACATATAGATACAGAAAGCTCACCGATGACGTCCATGTGCTTTCTACATCTGTATGCCATTTCCACAAAAGATAGAACATGTCCTATTCTGATCCTCAAAATGCAGACCTCAAACTCATAGAAGTCAAAGGCTCTGAAAAAAATGCAGATTGCACACAGACAGTATCCTTATTTAGCAGATCTGCAACTTGCAGACCACAAAACGGATATGGTTGTGTGCAAGAGGTTTTAGATACACACTTCAGTAGGCAGTATCATACAAGATAGGATTAGATACACAGCGCAGCAGGCAGGATAATACAAGATAGGATTAGATACACAGCTCAGCAGGCAGGATCATACAAGATAGGATTAGATACACACCACACCGGACAGTATAGTACAAGATAGGATTAGATACACAGCTTAGCAGGCAGTATCAGGCTCAGCAGACTGTATCGTACATGATAGGATTAGATGCACGTGTGATTTGATGTGCTTGCTGATTCAAGCTGTTTATTGTACTCCTAGATATTGAGTTAAGAGCCTGTTCACTGTCAGTGATGTGATTTAGACACTGAGTGAGAAATAAACTAGCAGGATTCATGTATGGGTGTGGTAACATGGCCACATGTAGTGGGAGTAGCTCCTGCAGACTGAACAGTGGGGGGCGGGGCCAGCCTGTGACTAATCACTCTGCAGTGCAGCCAGGCCTTATCAATAACGTCATCTCAGGTCCTGCTGAATGAAGATAGAAGGACCTTCTGTATGGTACAGTATATTCCTTATCATGGCCGGCCTCAGCTATGTGCGACCTGTGCGGTCGCACAGGGCGCCGGCCGCCAGACTATTGAGGGGGCGCCGTCAGGAATAGGATCAGCTGCTGCCGTGCTGCGCCCCTGCGCCGTGGTGTCCAGTGCTGCTATCTGCTGTATGCGCATGGGCGCACGCATATATCTCTTCCTGTAGCAGCGTGACCTCCGGCAAAGGCGCCGATGACGTCATTCATCGGCGACTGTGAGCGGAGATGTCGGCCCGGAGGCTCTGCGCGGGAGTGTAGGTAAGCATTTGTAGTATTTGTTTTGTTTCCTTTCTTTCTTTTTTTAATTCTGGCACTAATGGGAATGAATGGGGGGGTGGGGAGTATGTTACTGGCACTAATGGGAATGAATGGAGGGGGGGTGTTACTGACACTAATAAGAATGAATGGAGGGGGGATGTTACTGGCCTAATGGGAATGAATGGTGGGGGGGGATGTAACTGGCAGTAATGGGAATGAATGAAGGGGGGGATGTTACTGGCCTAATGGGGATGAATGGGGGGAGGGATGTTACTGGCCTAATGGGAATGAATGGAGGGGGGATGTTACTGGCCTAATGGGAATGAATGGAGGGGGGGGATGTTACTGGCCTAATGGGAATGAATGGAGGGGGGGTGTTACTGGCACTAATGGGAATGACATACTTGCCTACCAGTGTGTGTGTGTGTGTGGCGGGGTATTATTGAAGTTTTGGGGGCTATAGCTGAGGAGATTGTGTAGAGGTGATCAGGATGCTGGAAAATGCAGATTCTAAGATGTTTGTCTGACAGATGCTGAAGACGCGACTCATGGCCAGGAGAAGTTGACATGGAGGTCTGAACCGAATGGAAAACAAAAGGAAAGACTGAATAGAGAAGACGTCTTCTGGAGTCACTGGATGTAACGGTAATCAATTACACTATACCGCCTGTAGAGCTGATATCTATCTCTATACAGTATGTTCACTGTATGGGGGTGATATGGGTCTGTGTTTATTGTGTTAGTAATATTTACTAAGGCTGTATTATTTGTCCCTTGTATACTAATATAATTGGTAATATTGGGTAATATATGCTGTTTATATTCAGTGACAGTAGTGGAGTTAGTAATGGTAGTCATGGTGTTGTTCTAATATACAGGCCTGATATTTAAGTCTTTGTTTTGTTTGTGTCTCAAAAACTTTTTTGCTACTCGCATAAATCTGAAACTTTATCTTACTATGAGAAACTATAATTTCTGAACCCATAGGCCTTGTTTCTTGTCTGTGAGGTGGTTTTGAGATTACTTTTCGTAGTGAGATGCTATTACTATCCCTGTTCTAATTTCTTTCTTTCACGCTCTGTTATTTGTTTGTGGAAGCGGAGAAAATACTCCTTCTTTTCATCCCTCTGCGATCACTAAAGTGCATTGTCCTGAAGGCTTGAACTTTGCAGGGTCTCATATGTGTCTTACTTTCTTCCCCTTTAAGTAGCATTAATGGCTATCAGTATACAATTTTTCAAAATGGATTATGTGATAAAGAATACATTCTACTGTATTCGTACTGAATCATCAAGGACATGGACACACTGAATTTATGATACGGGACCGCCAGAAATATTTTCAGTACTTGTCACATCAGATGGACAAGGAATCGCTCAGGAATTATCACACCGTTCGGCCATGGACACCCAGTATTTTTAGGATGACCAGGGACATTCCCAGTACTTATCCTATTGAATCACTGATGACATGGAAGCTCATAGTAATTATCACAGTGGATGGCCAGGAGGAACCTGGACACTTTCTGTACTTACATCACATTGGATCTCAAGGGACAGGGAAATGGTCAGTACTTAAAACATTGGGTCACCAGGGACACTCTCAATACTCAATACTTATCATATTGGATCAAGAATTAGAGGGAAATTCTCAGTACTTATATCAGAACATTGGAAATGGGAAGTCATGGACATACTCAGTATTTTGTTAAATGTTTTTACCCGGAAATGTGGAAACACTTAGGGGGAGATGTACAAAGGACCAGTGTTTTTCATGCCATTCTTAAGTGAAATCCACTGCCCGTCTAGCTAGGCAGATTTACTAAGAGGCATAAGCCTCCTCATATATCTGCCTGTGCAGAATTTCCCCTCTTTAAAGTGGCTTCAGGTCTATTCCACCACGGAGGTGGTATAGGTTTGCCCTAAAATATAGGCTACAGAAGTTGCATAGACTGTAGTAAATCTGGCTTGAGCTGAGGCCACACTAATTAGTACACCAAGCCACACCCACTTTTTCAGAAGTGGAATGGCCGGTGCAGAAACAGTAAAAATGAGCAAGTTCTTGAGGAAACTAGCGACTGCTCAGAAATTAGCTTATTTTTGTAAGCCAGAAAACATGCATACAGGGATGTTAAATCCCTCCCTCAGCGTTTATCACACTGGAATGCTGGGAACATGGATGCATTTGGTATCTCTTATATTGGATGAGTTGGGACAACCCCTCTAAAGTTACAGTGTGTATTTTTCATATATGCATTATGCAATAGACTGTTTATGGCAGTCCTGTATATGAAAACTGTCTTCTGTCATCCTAGATGACGTTGGAATAAAATGCTTATTATTATAGAAAATGAACAAGTGATAATTATTTTCCATTTTACTTCTTATGCATTTCATTCAGGTTAGGTTGTTATTACAAGGTTTCTGTTTATGGAAGTGTATATTAGAAAATCATAAAAATTACCAATATGGACAGCAGTTTCAATATTTTATCTAGGATGGCCTGCAGAAACTGAGCTAAACATATGAACAAAAGTCACAAAAACTAACATTATAAAACTGCGAAGGGAGGGGGCGCCTAAGGGCAATTTTGAACAGGGCACCCTGCCACCTAAGGCCGGCCCTGTTCCTTATGTATACAGTAATACCTGATCATTTACATATCTATATCTTGAACCATTAAAAAACATGAGGTTACAAATCTTAGGCCTCATGCACACGACCATATGTAAATTGCAGTCAAGCATAGGACATGTTCTATTTTTTTTTTTTAGAAACGGATACGGATCATCCATCTGCTTTCCGCATCCACTATATTACAGTATTTTTCGCCCCATAAGACGCACTTTTTTCCCCAAAATATGGGGGGGGAAATGCCCCTGCGTCTTATGGGGTGAATGCTAATGAGCGCTTCCATTATGGAAGCGCTCATTAGCACGGAGGACCGGGAAGTGGTAAAGACTCTTTACATACCGCTACCTGGTCCTCCATTTGGCTGTGCAGGGCTGCGCACAGCGTGAGGGCGCTCTGTGACCCGCAGGCGGAGGAGAGGCGGCGTCCAGGAGCAGGTGAGGTAAGGTGCTTTTTTATTTTAATAGAGGCATGCTGGGCTCATATGGCAGCTGAATAGAGGCATGGGGGCTGATATGGGGGATGAATAGAGGCATGGTGGCTGATATGGGGGATGAATAGAGGCATGGTGGCTGATATGGGGGATGAATAGAGGCATGGTGGCTGATATGGGGGATGAATAGAGGCATGGTGGCTGATATGGGGGATGAATAGAGGCATGGTGGCTGATATGGGGGATGAATAGAGGCATGGGGGCTGATATGGGGGATGAATAGAGGCATGGGGGCTGATATGGGGGATGAAAAGAGGCATGGGAGCTGATATGGGGGATGAATAGAGGCATGGGGGCTGATATGAGGGATGAATAAAGGCATGGGGGCTGATATGGGTGATGAATAAAGGCATGGTGGCTGATATGGAGGATGAATAGAGGCATGGGGGCTGATATGGGGGATGAAGTGAGGCATGGGGGCTGAAGTGACGCATTGGGCTGATATGGGGCCTAATTACAGGCATGGGGCTGATATGGGGGCTAATTACAGATTTGGGGGCTAATTACAGGCATGGGGGGCTGATATGGGGGCTAATTACAGGCATGGGGGCTGATGAGAGGCATGGGGGCTCATATGGGGGCTGATGAGAGGCATATGGGGGCTGATAAGAGGCATGGGGCGCTTATTTGAGGTCTGATTGGGGGTCATTCACATTGGGGTCTGAGCTGAGGTCTAATTGGGGGTCTGATCTGAGGTCTTATTAACATTGGGGGGTCTAATTGGGGCTGTGAGCTGAGGTCTGATTAACATTAGGAGTCTGATTGCTGGTCTGACCTGAGATCTAATGAAAAATATTTTTTTTCTTATTGTTCTCCTCTAAAACCTAGGTGCGTCTTATGGGCCGGTGCGTCTTACTAATACGGTACGAAAAATACGGTAACACCGTGATAACTCTAAGGACAGACACACACGAGCGAGTTGAATTTGAGGAACTCGTAGAGAGTGGCAGTGAGAGGTCTCGTTCTGGCCTCCCCTCCTCCAGCACCCCCTCTAGGGAACTACACAGCTGGGTAGCAAAGAGCACCACTGTGCAGGGAAAAGTTGGAAAGGGATGTGGCACTAAACTAGAGATGCATCCCCTTTCTTCTCTGGATTGGTGGGTATAACATGGGAAATTTCTACCATGTAATAGTACCATGTACCATGTACCATGTAATAAGCATCGTATCATAATTCCTAATTATCTAATCATAATTACTACAAGTTCTGCTGAGATGTGTTGGGTTTACAGATAAGCAATTTTCTAGAAATTCGTTTCGAGTCCAATTCTAATGAACTGTTCAAAACTTTTCAGTATGAATAAATTCTACCCAAATCCAAAGTGTTGCAGTTTGTCTGAAGCTTGCTGTATGACATTCTGAGGTCTCCTAGGATATTTTTTCTCTCTTTTCTTCTTCTCTTATTTTTTTTTTTAGAAATTCTCTCCTCGTCAAGATACGATTTAATACAATGGCAACAATAGTAAATAATGTCAAGGTGACAGTGACATAGCTATTAGTGAACCCATGGTTGACAGTGTTAACAAATAGTCTGTTTAAAACATACTGCACTATAGGATTTTTATGCTTTTTGAAATGAAATAAAAAAAGTTTCAATGAAATTGACTCTATATAACAACTTGACTCTATATAACAACTGAATTGAAGAGTAAGCCTTAAAGGGGTTGTCCCACGAAAAATATTCTACAGTTTTCAAACCAGCACCTGGATCTGAATACTTTTGTAATTGCATATCATTAAAAATTTTGTATAGTTACTGAGTTATTCAGTAAAATGTATCTGTATAGGACCACTTAATTTCTTATTTGTTTGACCTGCTCACTGAGAAGGCCGCACATACTCAGTTTAATCTTTCAACTGCCTCCTGAGCCGTGATAGGGAGAGCTGAGACACGCCCCCTTAGCTGCAGTGGAAAAGACACTCCCTTTAGCTGTCAGCTTGATATAAATCTAGCAAAGCAATGAATGTAGAGATCTCTGGATCCATGTGAGGTACTGGTTCTAGGTTTGTTAGAAAGAGGTTGTCATGTCCTATAGGATGTCTGATTTTCATTTTTTACATTATTCATGGGATAACCCCTTTAATGTACAAAATCTTGAGCAAGAGGATTGTCTCTGGGTTGCCAACAGCCCCAAATTTTATATTTTCCCTATCCGTACCTTAGACTTAGAGGTAAAAGGTGAAAGAGGTAAGCCATTCAATCTTCCAAAGCTTTGCAGATCCACTGAAACTGGCTGTCAGCCCCATAGAGGTGAATGGAGCAGTGGCCGCACTTGCACGGTGCGCTTCCCATTCAAAATTGTTTTGGACTGTTTGTTTGACGCTCCTGAAACAATGTTTCACACTGTCTGTAGTTGACACTGTGGAAAAATTGTTTGGAGAGAGGGCCTGTAGGTGGACCTCCGGAAAAATTGTTTGGAGAGAGGGCCTGTAGGTGGACCTCCGGAAAAATTGTTTGGAGAGAGGGCCTGTAGGTGGACCTCCGGAAAAATTGTTTGGAGAGAGGGCCTGCAGGTGGACCTCCAGAAAAATTATTTAGAGAGAGGGCCTGTAGGTGGACCTCCGGAAAAATTGTTTGAAGAGAGGGCCTGTAGGGGGCCCTCCTGAAAAATTGTGGTAAAAGAATGCCAGTTGGACCTCTAAAAAATTTCTTTGGTTAGTGTTAGGCAAAGACGACAAGGAGGAGGAGTAGGAGGAGTAGAGAAGAGGAATTGGATACATAAGTAATGTTAATCTTTAGCTGCTTTCCCCCGGAGGAGATTTGAATTCCGGTGAAATCCAGGCTTTGTTCATTTTAATAAGCGTCAGCCTGTCAGCGCTGTCAGTTGACAGGCGTGTACGCTTATAGGTGATGACGCCACCAGCTGCACTGAATACCCGCTCTGACAGCACGCTAGCAGCAGGGCAGGCCAGCACCTCCAAGGTGTACAGCGCCAGTTCAGGCCACGTGTCCAGCTTTGAAACCCAGTAGTTGTATGGAGCAGAGTGATCGGTCCGGACGTTGGTATGGTCAGCTAGGTACTCCCTCACCATCTTTCTGTACAGATCCCCCCTACTCTGCCTAGACTGGGGACAGGTGACAGTGTCTTGCTGGGGTGACATAAAACTGGCAAAGGCCTTGGAGAGCGTTCCCCTGCCAGTGCTGGACAAGCTGCCTGCTCGCCTCCTCTCCCCCGCTACTTGGCCCACAGAACCATGCCCTCTGCCGCTAGCGGCGTCAGATGGGAAGGATTGTTTCAGCTTGTGCACCAGGGCCTGTTGATATTGATTCACTCTCATACTCCTTTCCTCTGCAGGGATGAGAGTGGAAAGGTTCTGCTTGTACCGTGGGTCCAGGAGAGTGAACACCCAGTAATTGGTGTTTGAAAAAATGCTTCTAACGCGAGGGTCTGCCATGTGCGCCAGAGTCCCAACACGCAAGAATTCCCTCTCCTCACTGGCCTGACTCTCCATTTCCTCCTCCACCTCCTCTTCAGCCCATACACGCTCAAGAGTTAAGAAGGACTGAGCACTGGTACCCTCTTCTGTCTCGCCGACATTATCCCCCTCTTCCTCCTCATCCTCATCCCCCTCCTCCGATACACGCTGAGAAACAGACCGGAGGGTACCCTGGCTATCAAGCGACGTATCTTCCTCCACCATCTCTTGTGACAAGCGCAAAGCATCCGACTTCATGCTGAGCAGTGAGTTTTTCAACAGGCAAAGCAGCGGGATGGTGAGGCTGATAATGGCGGCTTTGCCGCTGACCATCTGTGTTGACTCCTCAAAGTTGCTCAACACCTGGCAGATATCAGACATCCACGTCCCCTCCTCATTGTAGACTTGAGGAATCTGAGTGACCTACCAGTTCTGGTGGAAGTTGACAACTGGCAGTCTACAATCGCTCTGCGCTGCTGGTAAACTCTGGATAACATGTTTAATGTCGAATTCCATCTCGTGAGCACGTCGCACAACAGTCGGTGAGCGGGCAGTTGTAGGCGGCGCTGCGCTGCCCTGAGAGTGGAAGCATCTGTGGTCGACTTGCGGAAATGCACACAGATGCGGCGCACCTTGGTGAGCAAATCAGACAGATTGGGGTATGTCTTGAGGAACCGCTTAGATTAGATCAGATTAGATTGAACACGTGGGCCAGGCATGGCCCATGTGTGAGTCTGCCGAGTTGCAGAGCCGCCACCAGGTTACGCCCGTTGTCACACACAACCATGCCTGGCTTGAGGTTCAGCGGTGCCAGCCACAGATCGGTCTGCGCAGTGATGCCCTGTAACAGCTCTTGGGCGGTGTGCGTTTTGTCACCTAAGCTCAGCAGTTTGAGCACCGCCTGCTGGCGCTTACCCACGGCACTGCTGCTGCGCCTAGAGCTACCGACTGAATCCTCGGTGTGGGCAGTACATGAGCGGCCCCAGGGTCAGTCTCGGTCCCAGCCTCCACCAAGTTAACCCAATGTGCCGTCAGTGAGATATAGTGTCCCTGCCCGGCAGCACTTGTCCACGTGTCCATGGTTAGGTGGACCTTCTCAGAAACAGCGTTGGTTAGGGCACGGAGGATGTTCTCTGACACGTGCTGGTGTAGGGCTGGGACGGCACATCGGGAAAAATAGTGGCGGCTGGGGACCGAATACCGAGGGGCAGCCACCGCCATGAGATTGCGAAAGGCCTCGGTCTCTACCAGCCTATAGGACAGCATCTCCAGGCTCAGAAATTTGGAGATGTGGACGTTGAGGGCTTGGGCATGTGGGTGGGTGGAACTGTACTTCCTCTTGCGCTCCAGCGTCTGCTGTAAAGACAGCTGAACGCTGCGCTGGAACACATTGGTGGACGCTGTGGAGGATCGTGGAGGCGAAGGTCTGGTTTTCCGGCGGGAGGCGCTCGTGCTGGGGTCCTGGGCAGGGGGTTGACTAGCAGAGGCAGCGAGTGACACAGGGGAAGGAGCAGTGGTGTGACCCGCAGGAGGTGAACGGCTTTGGTTCCATTGAGTCGGGTGTTTAGCACTCTTATGCCTGCGCATGCTGGTGGTGGTTAGGCTACTAGTGGTGGCACCCCTGCTGATCCTGGTGTGGCACAGGTTGCACACCACAGTCCATCGGTCATCCTCACTTTCTTTAAAGAACCTCCAGACTTGCGAACATCTAGGCCTCGCCACGGGAGCTTCACTACGTGAAACAGTTGCTGCTGATGCACCAGCTCTGGCCCTGCTTCTCCCTCTGGCCACACCACTGCCTCTTCCAACCTGTTCTGGTGCAGCACTCGCCTCCGCCTCAGAAGCACTGTCTTCACTCGGCCTATCAACCCAGCTTGGGTCAGTCACCTCGTCATTATCCGATTCCTCAGTCTGCTCCCCCCTCGGACTTCCTGCCCTGAAAACAACTTCACCACTGTCTGACAACCGTGTCTCCTCATCGTCCGACACCTCTTTACACACTTCTTCCACTAAGTGAACATTGTCATCATCATCATCACCCACAGACTGTGACAGTTGGAAAACTTGGGCATCGGGAACGAGGTCAGCAGCAACCTGAGAAGTAGTTTGTGACTGTGGGAAGGGTCCAGAAAACAGTTCCTCAGAGTATGCCGGATCGCATTCCAAATTTTCCTGGGAGGGGCCAGACTGGGGGGAAGGAGGTTGAGGTGGAGGAGCCAGAGGAGTGCTCCCTTGGGTAACATGGGTGGACTGCGTGGAAGACTGACTGGTGGACAAATTACTTGAAGCATTGTCCACAATCCACGACATCACCTGTTCGCACTGTTGTGGTTTCAACAGTCCCCTACCACATGTCCCTGTAAGTTGAGACATGAAGCTAGGGAGTGTAGCTCTGCAGCGTTCCCCTGCTCCCTCATCAGCAGGTACTGTCTCACCCTGCCCAGGACCACAGCCTCTGCCCCCTGCAGTAATTGAATGCCCACGCCCACGCCCTCGTCCCTTAGCCCTGGGGTTCAACATTTTCTGTATATAAGTGTATTAAAAAAAAATAAAAAAATGGGCCTGCTGTACTGAAACCCACAAACTTTTTCAATCTGAACAAGAAAATATATAGGTGGATAAGTTAGAGCAAAATTACGTATGTTATTACGTACCGCGCAGTATGGAGCAATTACACTGAAACTATTAGAGTAGGCAGACTTGGTCTGCTTAATTGCAACCCAGACAAATGTCGCACAGAGATTTTTGTAATGTAGCTGTATAAGTGAAAGCAAAAGACCGTATTTGATTACGTGACGTACAGTATGGGTCACCTGGACAGAAAATACGGATTGTGCTGACTGAACAGCTGAACTGTGACACACAGAATGGTTACACACAGCTGTGTGAAATGGATTTGTATCACTGAGATAAAACAACAAAAAAACTATTTTTTTATATATTTTTTTTATATATTTTTTTTTTAATGTGACGTGCAGAAACTATCAGAGAGCAAACTCAGCCCCTGCTGACGGTGGCTATTTTGACTGCAACCTAGACAAATGTCGCACAGAGATTTTTGTAATGTAGCTGTATCAGTGAAAGCAAAAGACCTTTTTTACTGACGTGACGTACAGAATGGGTCACCTGGACAGAAAATACGGATTGTGGTGACTGAACAGCTGAACTGTGACACACAGAATGGTTACACACAGCTGTGTGAAATGGATTTGTATCACTGAGATAAAACAACAAAAAAACTATTTTTTTATATATATTGTTTTTTAAATATTTTTTTTTTTAACGTGACGTGCAGAAACTATCAGAGAGCAAACTCAGCCCCTGCTGACGGTGGCTATTTTGACTGCAACCCAGACAAATGTTGCACAGAGATTTTTGTAATGTAGCTGTATCAGTGAAAGCAAAAGACCTTTTTTACTGACGTGACGTACAGAATGGGTCACCTGGACAGAAAATACGGATTGTGGTGACTGAACAGCTGAACTGTGACACACAGAATGGTTACACACAGCTGTGTGAAATGGATTTGTATCACTGAGATAAAACAACAAAAAAACTATTTTTATATATATATTGTTTTTTAAATATTTTTTTTTTTAACGTGACGTGCAGAAACTATCAGAGAGCAAACTCAGCCCCTGCTGACGGTGGCTATTTTGACTGCAACCCAGACAAATGTTGCACAGAGATTTTTGTAATGTAGCTGTATAAGTGAAAGCAAAAGACCGTATTTGATTACGTGACGTACAGTATGGGTCACCTGGACAGAAAATACGGATTGCGCTGACTGAACAGCTGAACTATGACACACAGAATGGTTACACACAGCTGTGTGAAATGGATTTGTATCACTGAGATAAAACAACAAAAAAACTATTTTTTTATATATATATTGTTTTTTAAATATTCTTTTTTTTAACGTGACGTGCAGAAACTATCAGAGAGCAAACTCAGCCCCTGCTGACGGTGGCTATTTTGACTGCAACCCAGACAAATGTCGCACAGAGATTTTTGTAATGTAGCTGTATCAGTGAAAGCAAAAGACCTTTTTTACTGACGTGACGTACAGAATGGGTCACCTGGACAGAAAATACGGATTGTGGTGACTGAACAGCTGAACTGTGACACACAGAATGGTTACACACAGCTATGTGAAATGGATTTGTATCACTGAGATAAAACAACAAAAAAACTATTTTTTTATATATTTTTTTTTATATATATATTTTTTAACGTGACGTGCAGAAACTATCAGAGAGCAAACTCAGCCCCTGCTGACGGTGGCTATTTTGACTGCAACCTAGACAAATGTCGCACAGAGATTTTTGTAATGTAGCTGTATCAGTGAAAGCAAAAGACCGTATTTGATTACGTGATGTACAGTATGGGTCACCTGGACAGAAAATACGGATTGTGGTTTGTGGTGAGTGGACAGCTGAACTGTGACACACAGAATGGTTCCACACTGCTGTATGAAATGGATTTGTATCACTGAGATAAAACAATAACAAAAAAAGTGTTATATATGGCGATAGCTGCACTACTAGTGCCAGCCAGCCAGCCCAGCCAGGAGACAAAAAAAAATTTCTTGTAGCCCTTAGAAGGGCTGTTGGGTTCTTTTGAGATCACTCCTGCCTAACAAAGAACTAAATGCAGGCCCTAACACTCTCCCTGAAACGCAGCAGCTCTGTCCCTAACGACATCCAGACAGCATCTGAGCCGAGCACCGCGGGCAGTCACTAGTATATTCCAGGGTCACCTGATCAGGCCAGCCAACCCCTGCTATCGACATGTAAGGGCCCCACGTGATGCTGGGTGTACCGCAGAGTCTCCTGTCTTGTGATTGGCTGAGTTTATAGGCGCCAAAAATGCACAATGCGGAAGATGCCATTTCCTCGAGCATGATACTCGTCCGAGCAGCGAGCACTTACGAGTACCGTAATACTCGAACACAGGTATAAAAATCGGGTGAGCCTCTCCCTCTTCACTGGTTTCCTGTCCTGGAGGGGACAACCTAGAGGTTTTGTTGTTTTAGAAAGATGTGGGGAGTAGTTTCTCCCTGGACATGTAGGCTGAATGGGCAAAGGTGTGCGCCGGTGATGTCCCTGCTACACACACCTTGAAGAGAAGCACAGACGGCGCAGAAGACTTACCAGGAGGTGATTCACGGCAGGCAGGAGCGGTGAGCAGGGCGCGACACATGCGCGCGGCGTCCTTCCTCCCGGCATGATGCGTGATCGGGGGGGGGCAGAACCTAGTAAGAGCACACTGTTTCAAAACTTCCCAGCGGCAGTGACGTGCTCTGAGCGCCCTGTACTAAACAAGAAGTGCTGGAGAGTGAAGCCTGGCCCAGTATACGTGGAATACTCCTGCAGCTCAGCCACAAGCCTGCCTTAAGGATTCTAACGGGGATCTTCCGAATCCAAAGGCTTCAAGGGGCACCCAGCATAGAGAGCTCTGGTGAGACCACTAAGGATCCAGTGACCGCCTTACCTGTGGTAGGAATGTGGGCAAGGTTCTGTTACTGCTTGTGTATATACCATTTGGAATTACCTTATGCTGGGTTATGTCATTTTTTTTTCAGGATAAGCCCAAAAAAGCTGCTGCAAAAACACGCCACAAGGAATGTGGGCTCTGTAAGACTAGGCTAGCCCCTTCCTATTCTAAAGCACTATGTAGAGCATGTATTGAGAATACTATAGCGGAGGAGTCCCTGGCTATGGTCAGGTGCATGAAGAAAATGATCAGGGAAGAGGTGACTAGTACTCTTTTATCCCAGAAGGATCTTCACGACCATAGATCTAGACATTCAGGGGTTAAATCCACAGTAATGGTGCAGGATTCTGAACATTCTAGTTCAGAGGCTGGTCTGGAAAGTGGGGAGGTAGATTCCAGTTCTGATGAAGAAGGAGGTGGCAGACCCTTCTTTCCTATTCAGGATGTGGATCAGTTGGTCAAAGCAGTCAGGGCCACCATGAATATAGAAGATACTAAGGAGGTGCGTTCTATACAGGATGTCATGTTTGAAGGACTTGAATCCAAAAAGAGAAGAACTTTCTTTATACATAAAAATGTGTCCGCTATGATTGATAGAGAATGGAGACATCCAGATAAACGCAGTTTTGTGCCGAGCTCGGTAAAAAAGGAAGTACCCTTTTTCAGAAGGGGAGTGCAGTTTTTGGGATAAGACCCCTAAAATAGATGTCCCTATAGCTAAAGTGTCTCGTACATCCTTCTTGCCTTTTGACGATCTAGGCCAGCTGAAAGATGCGATGGATAGGAAGGTAGACAGTTTTTTAAGAAAGACATGGGAATCTATTGGAGCGGCATTCAAACCTAATATTGCCTCCACATGTACTTCCATAGCCCTTATTCTTTGGATAAAGCAGTTAGAGGAACAGATTAGGGAAAAAACGCCAAGAGATAAAATATTAGAATCCCTTCCTGTTATAGCCAAGGCAACGGATTTCCTGGCAGATGCTTCTGCCGATGCAGTGAGACTTTGTGCTAGAGCTTCCTCGATGGCAAATTCTGCCCGTAGGGCTCTATGGTTTAAAAACTGGTCCGGCGATGTGGCCTCTAAGAGTCGCTTATGTGGGGTCCCTTGTGAAGGTAAATACCTATTCGGATCTGCTTTAGATGACATATTGGAAAAAGCAGGGGATAGGAAGAAGGGGTTTCCCTCCTCCTTCCGTAGACAGAATTTCTCTTTTCAGAGGGGCAGAAAGTTTAGGGAAAAAGAAAAAAGCTCAAATAAAAAAGTGATAAATGGAAATTCTCTAATAAATGGAAAGTCCAGAACCAGGGGATTACTGTTTAAGAATCAGACCTCAGACTCAGCCAGAAAGATAAATCCACAATGACGCCAGGGTGGGAGGATGACTAAAGAACTTTCTCCCTTCTTGGACAAAAATATCGAACAGTTCCTGGATCCTGCAATCTCTGGAAGAAGGGGTCAGGATAGATTTAAAGGCCTCTCCTGCAGAAAAGTTTATAATCACCAAAGTAGGTCATTCCTGTCAAAGTCCTTTAGAAAAAGAGGTTTTGAGTCTTCTTCAAAAAGGTGCCCTCATCCCCTGTCCGGCAGAAGAAGAAGGTATGGGCTTTTATTGCACTCTCTTTTAGGTCAAAAAACCAAATGGAGAATACAGGATGATTATAAATCTAAGATCCCTAAATATCTAAATTAAAGACTATTCAAAATGGAGACATTAAAATCAGCGGTAGACCTGCTATATGGGGACTGTTTCATGGTGGTGTTGGATATAAAAGATGCCTATTACCATCTGCCGATTTTCCCGGGACATTAGAAGTATTTCAGAGTGGCGCTGAACTTTCAAGGACAAATGAGGCATTTACAATCTCAGGTATTGCCCTTCGGGATTGCTATAGCCCCGAGAATTTTTACTAAGCTGATTTCGGAGATGGCAGCTCACATAAGAGAGAAAAACATTTTGTTCGTCCCATACTTGGATGATTTTTTGATTGTAGCACCATCAAGACAGAGCTGTGTCTTTTCAGGTTCAACAAGTGAGAGAGATTTTGTCATTACTGTGCTGGATTTTAAACTAACAGAAGTCGAGATTAGTTCTGGAGAAGAGCCAGCGATTCCTGAGGATAATTTTGGACTCGACAGTTCAGAGATCCTTTCTGTCCCTAGAGAAGATCCAAAAGGTAACGTCAGTAGTTCGCACCCTGATAGACAACCCTCGAGTTATTATAAGAAAAGGGATGACGGTTTTAGAAACTCTGACCTCCTGTATTCCGGCAGTCCAGTGGGCCCAAATTCATTGCAGAGCCCTTCAGTGGAAAATTCTAAAAGCCTGGTCAGGAGAGACAAGGGATTTAGAAAGGAGGATCGTAATCTCGAATCTAACACATCAGACCTTAACATGGTGGCTGTCCCTGGAGAATCTTTCTCAAGGGGTCCCATGGAGGATTTTAAATCCTCTGGTGATCACTACAGATGCCAGTCCACGGGGCTGGGGGGCACATGTGGGGGGGACTCCCTTCTTCAGGGTTTATGGGATTTCCCGATCTTGGACAGTTCTTCAAATTTGAAGGAACTGTTGGCGGTCTTAAAAGCGCTTCAGTAAATCCTTTCTAAGATCAGAGGCCGTCATGTAAAGATATTGTTAGACAATGGTTCCATTGTAGCTTACCTGAATCATCAGGGGGGTACTCATTCCGAGGCCTTAGGGAACCTAGCAGTTCAGATTTTTGCCTTAGTGGAAGGGAGAGCCTTGTCCCTGTCTGCCCTCTAAATCAAGGGAGCAGAAAATTGGAAGGCGGATTTTTTAAGTCGACAATCACTAGATCAGAGGGAGTGGTCCTTAAATCGATCCATCTTTTCGAAAATAGTGAAACTTTGGGGAGTTCCTCAAATAGACCTGTTAGCCACCAGGGGGAACAGGAAGGTGGAGAGATTTTTTTCCCCTGACCCCCAGGCGATCGGTCTCTAGCAGTAGATGCTATGGTTCAGTCTTGGAGTCAGGGCCTCCTGTATGCCTTTCCCCCGCTCCAGATCATCCCCAGAGTGTTGAAGAAAGTCAGGGAGGACAGGGCGAAGGTTATATTCATTGCTCCATTCTGGCCCCGTCGAGCCTGGTTTTCCTAGCTAAGGATAATGTCAGTTGCGGATCCTTGGGTGCTGCCGGAGATTCCGGACCTTCTCTGTCAGGGTCCTATATTCCACCCTCCAGTGAAAGGCCTGCACCTGACGGTGTGGCTTTTGAACGGTGCCTGCTATTAGATAAGGGATTGTCAGAGTCAGTTGTGTCTACTATGATGAAAAGTAGGAAGCCAGTAACTACAAGAAATTATGCCAGAACCTGGTGGGCTTTTTTAAAATTTCTGGGGGTTCAACCTTCCACCTCATGTCAACTCAAGTTAACCGAAGTCCTGGTTTTCTTGCAAAAAGGAATAGAGAAGGGCTTAGCACTAGGTACTTTAAAGGTTCAAATAGCGTCCCTCAGCGTTTTATTTGACTACAGGCTAGCCTGTTATCCCTGGATAATTAGATTCTGTAAATCGGTGGCTAGGGGTCTTCCTGTGAGTAAAGCTAGAATTCCTCCTTGGGATCTAAATTTTGTGTTGCAGGCTATGACGAAGCATCCTTTTGAGCCCTCAGAGTCCTTACTAATTAAAATACTAACTCTAAAATGTATTTTTCTGGTAGCTATCACTTCAGCCAGAAGGATCAGCGAGTTACAGGCACTCTCCATTAGCCCTCCATAGACTATCATTCAGGAGGATAGAATTGTTTTGAAACCGGATCTGGCTTTTTTGCCTAAGATAGTATTGAATTTTCATAGATCCCAGGAAGTAGTTCTCCCTTCCTTTTGTTCAGCCCCGAAAAATCAAAAGGAAGCTGAATACCACTGTCTAGATGTCAGGGAGTGTGTGCTTAAATACTTAGAGGCCACTAAGGATTGGAGGAAGTCATCTTCCTTGTTTGTTCTTTTTTCCGGTCAGAATAAGGGCAAGTCAGCTAGTAAAAATACTATAGCTAGGTGGATAAAGCAGGCTATTTTCCTAGCATATCTTTCTATGCAGAAACAGATTCTGTCAGGGTGGACGGCTCATTCTACAAGAGCAGTTTCCACCTCCTGGGCAGAGAGAGCGGAGGCTTCGATTCAAGAAATATGCCGAGCAGCTACTTGGTCTTCTGCATCTACCTTCTTCAGGCACTATAGACTGGATCTTTCTGCAGTGTCTGATCTTTCCTTCCTTTCCTTTCCTTCCTCCAGGAAAGATCCCTCTCTCTGGGAGATCTCATAGGACGTAGGGATAAATGATAATTGCTTACCGGTAATTTGATTTTCCGAAGTCCATGACAGCACCCTTTATATTACCTCCCTATTTTTCCTTCTTACTTTCTCTTTTCTTGGTGATGGTTCGCTTGCTTCACGGGGTGTGCAGTAAAAAAAAAAAGAAAAAAAAGTTTGCGTATTAAATTTAAACGAGGAAAAGGAAGAAAGACCGGGCTGGTCCAGGATGGAGATATAAGAATGGAATTAGAGAGAGAAGGTGGTCTCTCATCTCTGGAAACAACTGAAGAGGGGGAGGTTCACCCAATTTTTATATCTGTGGGTTTCCTGTCCCAGGGGCATGACCCTCTCTACTGGTGTTGTCATGGACTTCGGAAAATAAAATTACCAGTAAGTAATTATCATTTCTGAGTAATTTAAAAATGAACCCACTAAGCATGAGTGAACCAGTTCCGACTGTACCAGGATAGGTCTGAACTTTACTATTTTTGAACGGCAGACAAACCCGAATATTTTTAGGTTAGTTTTGGACGAATACACTAAAAGTGTGCGTAGTCCATTTTAGTTCATATGTCGGTGAGAAAAAAGCACTAGGGAGGAAGAAGAAGGGTTCTCTTATGAACCTGAGAGGAAGTAGGGGGAGTAGCTTGCCCTGATTGGTTCCCAGGCTGACAGACAGCCTGGATGAACCAATCAGTGCTGCAGCAGGCAGCCCTAGAAGGATGAGCAGAACACCATTCTGTGCTGGTCTGTGAATGAAGATGGTTAGGTGTCTGCCAGGAAAATGATCTTAGGGAGTTAGGTAGATTCAGAAATCAATCAAACTTATTGCTAGGGAGAGTGAAGGGAAAGGCTAGGATTCTAAATAAGAATTGTGTGCGTTATGTAGAATAGGGACAAGCAGGGAAACAGAAGACAGGAGCTGTGGTCAGCAGTGCCTGCTATAAGAAGTGCAGGTGCTGCACTGAAGTAGCTACCTGCAAGCAAATACTTTTTACAGAAATACTTTTTCTTGTGGGCTTCAATTTTATTAAGCAGTATATATATGTAATTACTGTAGCAATTAGTGCTGAGCGAGCACCTCTGTGCTCGTATGCTCGGGTGCTCTGGCCGAGCACTAGGGGTTGCTCGAGTGCTCGGCCGAGCACCCGAGCATAATGTTAGTCAATGGGACTAAACCAGGCACCCCCCCGCTCGGAAGAGGGGAGGGTGTCTGGTTAATAGAAAAAGGTCAGAATCGCAACTTCTCCTCTTTTACTCCTTTCACTTGTAAAAGTATGCTAATTAACTGAATTTGTACGCATTAGCGCACAATGCGTACGCATTAGCATGCAAATGCGTACGCATTTTAAATCAACTATCAGTGCGGGGAAGAGACTCGAGCATTGCGCTTGAGTACACTCGGTGTTCGGCCGAACACCGAGCGGACCCGAGCGTAGGCATGCTCGGCCAAACAGAGAGTTCGGCCGAGCATGCTCGCTCAACACTAGTAGCAATACCCAAGGTGTAGCAGCAATCTACCTGTGTGTATTAACGTCAAACTGAGCATCAAGCCTCAATCGTCCATTCATTCAATTTCCACACTGTTTCAATTAAATTTTTTTTTTGTAGGGTTCAATTTAATTAAGCTGCATGTATACGTGATTACTGCATCATTAGATCTTCACACTCCTTTGGCTGATTACCATGAATAGACCTAACTTTTGTGGCAGTGCCTCACCTTGCCACTGTTGCTTTCTGTCTGAATCAATACACAAGGTATGGCTGTAGTCTACCTGTGTGTATTAACGAGAAATTGAGCGCCATACCTCAATTGTCCATTTCCATTTAATCCGTTTTTGCATGGTTTCAATTTACATTTTTTGGAATGGTTAAATTTAATTAAACCAGCATATATATGTGATTACTACATGACACAGGGTAGGGCAGCAATCTACCTGTGAGTGATTGAGAAATTGAGCATCAAGCCTCAATCGTCCGTTTCTGTATATTTAGTTTCCACATGGTTGCAATTAAAAAATTTGGGGAGGGGATTCAATTTAATTAAGCTGTATACAGTGCCTACAAGTAGTATTCAACCCCCTGCAGATTTAGCTGGTTTGATAAGATGCAAATAAGTTAGAGCCTTCAAACTTCAAACAAGAGCAGGATTTATTAACAGATGCATAAATCTTACAAACCAAAAAGTTATGTTGCTCAGTTAAATTTTAATAAATTTTAAACATAAAAGTGTGGGTCAATTATTATTCAACCCCTAAGTTTAATATTTTGTGGAATAACCCTTGTTTGCAATTACAGCTAATAATCGTCTTTTATAAGACCTGATCAGGCCGGCACAGGTCTCTGGAGTTATCTTGGCCCACTCCTCCATGCAGATCTTCTACAAGTTATCTAGGTTCTTTGGGTGTCTCATGTGGACTTTAATCTTGAGCTCCTTCCACAAGTTTTCAATTGGGTTAAGGTCAGGAGACTGACTAGGCCACTGCAACACCTTGATTTTTTCCCTCTTGAGCCAGGCCTTGGTTTTCTTGGCTGTGTGCTTTGGGTCGTTGTCTTGTTGGAAGATGAAATGACGACCCATCTTAAGATCCTTGATGGAGGAGCGGAGGTTCTTGGCCAAAATCTCCAGGTAGGCCGTGCTATCCATCTTCCCATGGATGCGGACCAGATGGCCAGGCCCCTTGGCTGAGAAGCAGCCCCACAGCATGATGCTGCCACCACCATGCTTGACTGTAGGGATGGTATTCTTGGGGTCGTATGCAGTGCCATCCAGTCTCCAAACGTCACGTGTGTGGTTGGCACCAAAGATCTCGATCTTGGTCTCATCAGACCAGAGAACCTTGAACCAGTCTGTCTCAGAGTCCTCCAAGTGATCATGAGCAAACTGTAAACGAGCCTTGACATGACGCTTTGAAAGTAAAGGTACCTTACGGGCTCGTCTGGAACGGAGACCATTGCCGCGGAGTACGTTACTTATGGTATTGACTGAAACCAATGTCCCCACTGCCATGAGATCTTCCCGGAGCTCCTTCCTTGTTGTCCTCGGGTTAGTCTTGATTCTTCGGACAAGCCTGGCCTCGACACGGGAGGAAACTTTCAAAGGCTGTCCAGGCCATGGAAGGCTACCAGTAGTTCCATAAGCCTTCCACTTCCGGATGATGCTCCCAACAGTGGAGACAGGTAGACCCAACTCCTTGGAAAAGGTTTTGTACCCCTTGCCAGCCTTGTGACCCTCCACGATCTTGTCTCTGATGGCCTTGGAATGCTCCTTTGTCTTTCCCATGTTGACCATGTATGAGTGCTGTTCAAAAGTTTGGGGAGGGTCTTAAATAGTCAGAAAAGGCTGGAAAAACAGATAATTAATCAAAACATGTGAAGCTCATTGTTCTTTGTGCCTGAACTACTTCTTAATACTTTAGGGGAACCAAACAGAATTCTGGTGGTTTGAGGGGTTGAATAATAATTGACCCACACTTTTATGTTTAAAATTTATTAAAATTTAACTGAGCAACATAACTTTTTGGTTTGTAAGATTTATGCATCTGTTAATAAATCCTGCTCTTGTTTGAAGTTTGAAGGCTCTAACTTATTTGCATCTTATCAAACCAGCTAAATCTGCAGGGGGGTTGAATACTACTTGTAGGAACTGTATATACACATGGTTATTGCATCATTTTCACACTCCAACTGATTCCGATAGACCTCATCTTGCCATTGTTGCTGTCTGTCTGCATCAATCTACCTGTGTATATTAACGAAAAATTGAGTGTCAACCCTCAATCGCCCGTTTATGTATATTCAGTTTCCATACAATGTGATCAGTACACCAGTAGACAGGCTAGGATAACAATTTACCTGGGAGTGTTAATGCAATATTAAGGGTCAGGTCTCAATTGTCTGTTTACATATATACAGTTTCCACACGGTTGGAAAGGAATAATATATTTTTGGGACTTGTTCCATTTAATTAAGCAGCATACATATATACGTGATTACTACATTAATACATAAAGTATAGCAGCAATCTACCTGTGAGTGTTAATGTGAAATTGATCATGAAGCCTGGCCCTTAATCATCCATTAACTTTCATTTATTTCTCCACACAGTTGCAATTCTTTTTTTTTTTTTTTTTTTTGGAGGGAGGGGTTCAATTTAATTAAGCAGTATATATACTTGTTTACTACACCAATACACTTGGACAGGGTAGCATACAACATCATCCGAGAGGCCCAAAAATGTCCAGGCTATGGAAGGGTTCCAAACGAAAGACCCAGAGCCAGAATGTGGGTACCAGCAGCACCGGCTATCCAGCCAGAAGTAGTAGAAGCAGTAGGCCGCAGTTGTCCCTGCTGCCTTCAGGAAGGCACAACATTACAGTTTAGGAGAAAGGGGACAAGATTGTGGATTGGATGGGTCACTCCTCCTCTCGGTCACAGCAGGATGACATGGAGGTGACTTCAGAGTCTAACACCGCGCCGTGGAACCAGGGGTCACAGCAATCCTTCTGCTCCTCCTCCTTGCAGCCAACCATCACGTTCTGTTCAACTGAAGCTGTGGCCTCTGTCATGCCACTGCTCTCTCTCTGTTTACTTTGACTTTCCTTCCTGCCACTAATGCCACTTTCCAAACAGCACATTCTGTAAGGCTGCTGCTGCGGCCTGCATCATGCCACAAATGCCACTTTCCAACCATCACGTTCCATCCGACTGCATTATACCACTGCTGTATCTCTTTTTACTCTGACTCTCCTGACACTTATGCCACTTTCCAACCATCATAATTGCTGCTGCAGCCTGTATTATGCCACTGCTGTATGTCTGTTTACTCTGACTTTCCATCATGTCACTAATGCCACTTTCCAACCATCATATTCCGAATGGCTGCTTCTGCGGCCTGCATCATGCCACTAATGCCACTTGCTAACCATCATGTTCCGTACAACTGCTGCTGCTATCTCCGTCATGCCACTGCTGTATGTTTGTTTACTCTGACTTTCCATAATGTCACTAATGCCACTTTACAACAATTATGTTCTGTATGGTTGCTGCAGCCTGCATCATGCCACTTATGCCACTTTCCAACCATCACGTTCTGTACTACTACTGCTGCTGTGGCCAGCATCATGCCACTTATGCCACTTTCCAACCATCATGTTCTGTTTGACCGCTGCCGCTGCCTCCATAATGCTGCCTCCATCATGCCACTGCTGCATCCAGCTGACCATCATCTTCCATAAGGCTGCTGCTACCTCCGTCATGCTTCTGCCTTTCTGCCACATGTACCATGTGGCTTCTGCTGTAGCCGCCGCTGCTTCAGCTGCTGCTGCTCCTTGATGTTAATACCCTGCTGCCACCAAAATTAACGCAAAGCATCTGCCACCACTATCGCTACTACTACTACTTGTTACTACTACCCATAAACAGCCTTGTATGTTCTATGCTATACTGCTCCTGCTGCTGCCACTATTGTGGTCATATGCGACTATTTACATAGCATACCCTTTCCACATTCACACTGCACTGCTGCTTCTACCAATTAAAAGGGAGAATCTTTTTAGGCTCATTCCCAACCAGCCACTATTTCTTCTGACAATCAACACATGTGCTTGTTGTACGGGAACGCACTCCAACCCTGTCAAGGTATAATTTTTGGACACTTGGTCCCCAAGCCACTTTATTTATTTATTTTTTTATCCCATAACACTGTGTGTGTTTAACCCCTTAAGGACAAAGCTACTTTTACACTTAATGCCGAAGCCACATTTTTTAAATCTGCCATGTGTCACTTTATTAATTCATAACTTTAGGATTCTTTCACCGATTCAACTGATTCCAAGATTGTTTTTTCATGACACATTGTACTCCATGACAGTGGTAAATTTGAGTCAATATAAATCACCTTTATTTATAAAAAAAATACTAAATTTACAGAAAATTTGGAAAAATTTGTAATTTTCAAACTTACAATTTCTCTGCTATTAAGGCAGATAGTGATCCCTCACAAAATAGTTATTACTTTACATTTCCCATATGTCTACTTTATGTTGCCATCATTTTGTACATGTAATTTTATTTTTTGGGGATGTTAGAAGGCTTGGAATTTTAGAAGCAATTCTTAAAATTTTTAAGAAATTTTCCAAAACCATTTTTTTAAGCACCAGTTCAGTTCTGAAGTCACTTTGTGGGGCTAACATAATAGAAACCACCATAAATTACCCCATTTTAAAAACTACACCCCTCAAAGTTTTCAAAACTAATTTTACAAACTTTGTTAACCCTTTATGTATTCCACAAGATTTAAAAGAAAATGGAGATGACATTTCAAAATGTCACTTCTTTTTGCAGATTTTCCATTTTAATCCATTTTTCCTGTAACTCATCAAGGGTTAATAGCAAAAAAAAACTCAAAAACTATTACCCTGATTCTGCGATTTACAGAAACACCCCACATGTGATTGTAAACTACTGTATGGGTGCATAGCCAAGTGCAGAAGGAAAGGTGCGCCAGAAGGTTTTTGGAGGGCGAATTTTGCTGGACTCGTTTTTAGACACCATGTCCCATTTGAAGCCCCCTCGATGCACCCCTACAGTAGAAACAACCAAAAAGTGCCCATATTTTGGAAACTAAGGGATAAGGTGACAGTGTTATTGATACTATTTTGGGGTACATATGATTTTTGATCACTTTATATTACACTTTTTGTTAGGCGAGGTAAACAAAAATGGCTGTTCTGGCTCAGTTTTTATTTATTTTTTTTTACTGTGTTCACCTGAGGGGTTAACTAATGTGATATTTTTGTAAAGCAGGTTGTTACGGACGTGGTGATACCTAACATGTATAGTTTTTTTTATTTATTTAAGTTTTACACAATAATATCATTTTTTAAACAAAAAAATTGTGTTTTAGTGTCTCCATTGTCTGAGAGCTGTAGTTTTTTTTATTTTTTGGGCAATTGTCTCAGGTAGGGGCTCATTTTTTGCGGGAAGAGGTGACGGTTAGATTGGTACTATTTTGAGGGGTATATGCCTTTTTGATCGCTTAATATTACACTTTTTGTGATGTAAAGTGACAAAAAATGGCTTTTTTGACCCTGTTTTTATTTTAGTTTTTTTACTGTGTTCACCTGAGGGGTTAACTAATGTGATATTTTTGTAGAGCAGGTTGTTAAGGACATGGCAATACCTAACATGTATACTTTTTTTTTATTTATTTAAGTTTTACACAATAATATCATTTTTGAAACAAAAAAAATAATCATGTTTTAGTGTCTCCATTGTCTGAGAGCTGTAGTTTTTTATTTTTTGGGCAATTGTCTCAGGTAGGGGCTCATTTTTTGCGGGAAGAGGTGACGGTTAGATTGGTACTAGTTTGAGGGGCATACGCCTTTTTGATCACTTTACACTTTTTGTGATGTAAAGTGACAAAAATGGCTTTTTTGACCCTGTTTTTATTTTAGTTTTTTTACGGTGTTCACCTGAGGGGTTGGGTCATGTGATATTTTTATAGAGCGGGTTTTTACGGACGCGGCGATACCTAATATGTTAAGGTATTTTCTTTTCTTCATTTTTAATCAATTAAAATGTGCTTATATGGGGAAAAATGGGATTTCTTTTTTACTTTTTTTTTTACTTTTTTTTTTTTTACACTTTTTTGACTCAGACCCACTTGGTTCTTGAAGATCCAGTGGGTCTGGTGTTTTACAATTGTCATTCATAGTAAGCCTGTTCAGCCTCCTGCCTTTAGCAGGAGCTTGATCAGGCTTACCTCTACCATGGCAAGCCGGACGAAAGCGTCCGGTTGCCATGGTAACCATCGGGGCGCTGCCACAGCAGAGCAGCGTCCCGATGGGAGCTCCCTCCCTCTCTCCTCCCCACACCATCGGTGCGCTGCCAGAGCACCGCAGCGCCCGATGGGAGAGGGAGGGAGCTCCCTCCCTGTTAACCCTTTCCATACTGTGGTCCCTACGGACTGCGGCATGGAAGGGGTTAAACGAGCAGCGATGTCGGCCGTTTGAAGCACAGTGTCAGCTGTATGCTGACACTCTGCTTCAACCGCTCGGCCATCCTGACCGCTCGGCCATCCTGAAAAGGGGGGGAACAAGTTAAAAATAATAATCTGGGAAAGGAGGGGGGGGATCGGGGGGGTGGGTCTGCACAACATTTAGAAGGATCTGATCCCCGCAGTCTCGGACTGCGGGGATCAGATCCTTTCAGCCAGCACGCGTATCTGTGATTGGCTAGTCTGAACAGACTAGCCAATCACAGCGATCGCTGGTCCGGGACTGCCCCCATTGGTCTCGGGCTGATTAGCTGAGACCCCTTGCTGTAAGTAACAGCCGGGGTCTCAGCGCTGTCACCATGTCAGCAGACATGGTGACAGTTTAATGCCATGACGTGTATACTAGTCGTGGAGCGCTAAATAGCAGTGCTCCATGACGAGTATACACGTCATATGGCGTGAAGGGGTTAAACATCATCTTCCACTGATAAGGGACAATTTTAGGAAGCTTTGGAAGATGAAAAAGTAGAACACTTATGCTGGTGCAGTGTGTTTTTAAACACGCTGCATCTCAATGCCATGAAACGTGCGTTTACCCATAGCTATGTATGTCAGAGTCACTCAGATATCATTTACTATTGCAGTCATTGCGCTCCAGACCTTGACGAGGGGGGAGGGAAAAAAATAAATGAAAATAGATGTTTTCCTAAAATGTATGAGTCCTAGGAGGCTAGAGGGGGGTTATATACCAACTTTCAAGGCAATTGGAGCAACTTCAGTTCGGTCCGAACCGAACTTTTAAAAAATTTGGCGAACCTGACCCGAATCGAATCTTGACTGGTTCACTCATCTCTAGTACTCACCACTAGGAATTGTGATAAAATAACAAAAGGGGCTATAATCACCATTTTAATCCCTGCCAGTCATTCTTTAGGTGGCTGCAGTGGAAACATGCCTGTATACCCCATGTGACTGCTACAGTCAATCATTGTTCTCAGTTGTCTCATGTACAAACATGTAATTGCTGTAGCCGCATAAACAAAGAATAATGCTAAGGACTAGAGCACTGTGCTGAAAGTCTTGGGGGATTAAAGTGGTGAGTATACACTCTCTTGTTCAATTCCTGGTGGTAGGCACAGTTTAATAACCTGAAAAACACCTACAAACCTACTGAGAAATACCATACCTTGCCTGACCAACAAGGTTACTTGCTTCCTGTTCATCTTTGAAGCTGTTACTTGTGTTAATCAATTCTGGAGAATTTTGAAAAAAGCATCTGCAAGTCATCAGCAGTTACTTTAGAGATTACTCTTTGTATGTTTAACTTGTGCAGAGTCCATACACAGAGTGGTTTAAGTTGAAAGCCACAAAATCCACACTTTGGTCTAACTATATGACACATCTATCTATTAACAGTGACACAGTGAGTCCATGAGCCTGACCATGACACTTCTTCGAAGCACTGACAGCTGAGGCTGCACATTTATTAAAGGCAACCTGTCATATTAAATATGCTGTCTCATCAGCAAACAGCTTGTAAAAGAAGAGGAAGTGATGAGCAGAATGATATATAATTTTAAGGAAAAAATTCTGTGTAACTTGTAATTTAACGTGAACCTGTCACCATGAAATTGAAGCATAATCTGCAGGCAGTATGTTATAGAGCAGGAGAAGCTAAACGGCTCCCAGAGAATCTTGGTGGAGACAACCATGAGGTAGAAAGATGCAGGATCACATGACACTGCGTGGAAGTGGAGGGGAGTGATTGTACTGATTGGCTCAGAGGCTGACACACAGCCTGGAACAGCCAATCAGAGAGCAGTGAGAAACCAGCTCCTTATGCTGAGATAGTAGAATTTCCATTCGGTCTTCAGCTTGTGACCTGGAAGAGTGTTATGTGGCTGTGTCTGACAAAAAGCTATTACAGGCAAAAGCACTAATGTAGTGTGATAGGGGCACTATAGAGAGAGAATAAGAATATGTAAACCCATTACAAAATCCACTACAATAAAAAGAAACTAATTTTTCTATCTGGACAGTTTAGAAAAAAAAAACCTCAAGTTTCTATAGCAGGGGTAGGCAACCTCCAGCACTACAGCTGCTCTGAAACTACAACTCCCAGCATGCATACTTGTACTGCTCTTCTAAGAACTCTCAAAAAAATGAATGGAGCATGCTGGGAATTGTAGTTTCACAACAGCTGAAGTGCCGGAGGTTGCTGATGCCTGTTCTACAGGCTTATTGCCAGCATGCTAGAAGCATTCTCCTGAAAACACTGAGCAACTGCATGTCTTTTTCTTCTAAAAACCATTTCAGTGCATCATATCCTCGTTATTTAATGTGTTTCATTATAGCAAAAATATTTTATGATGCTATTTTTATACCCATCTTATTGAATGCATAGTTCAAAGACATTCTACGTCAAACATTGCATTGTTATATCTATGCTATTGAACGCATTACTGCATTAGACCATGTAATTGAAAGATAATCCACTACAAAAATTGCAGTTATACATTTGATGTTGAATGCATAGTTTTACCACAAACATTGCATTGTTATATCTGTGTTATTAAATGCATTACTGCATCAGACTAAGTAGTTAAAAGATATTTCACTACAAAAATTTCATTCCTATACCCTTGATACTAAACGCATAATTCAAAGACATTTTGCAGCAAACATTGCATTGTTATAATGGTGTTATTGAACATGTTACTGCATCAGACTGCATAGTTCAAATATATATCACTGCAAAAATGACATTGTTCTCTTCTTCCTCCACTCATTCATTTAAAATATAAATTTCTTCTGTATGCCATGAGCTGCAGTTTTTTCCATATCCCGTTGGTTGGCTTTTGTCAGGGTGTCCTTAGTGGCGCAGTTCCACTCCTTCACTTTAATTCTTTTGTAAAAATTGAATTCTTCTTTACATCATCTGCTTTTGCCATATATCGTCACTGAGACTTTTGGCAAGGTGTCCGTAGTTGTGCAGTTCCGTGCTATCACAAAAAGTTAATTCTTCTGTAAAACTGGATTCTTCTCTACACCATCTGCCACAGTTTTGCCAGGTGCCCGTAGTGGTGCAATCCTGTGCTACTACCAAAATTATTTTCTAAAACTGATTGCTATCAGTTGGACTGTTTGCCAGGCAGCCTTCTATAAAAATTATCTTGTCATTATGGAAACATGGTGCAGTTCCATGCCTTAATGGGGTTTTCCAAGACTTATATACTGTATCTGATTAGTGGGGGTCCGACACCTGGGACCCCCACAGATCATCTGTTTGAGAAGGAACCAGCACGTGCAGTAGCGGCACAGCCTTCTCACAGCTTTCACTAGACCAAGTGACAAAGCGTTCATCGGTAACATGGCCTAGGCACAGCTCAGCCCCATAGAAGTGAATGGGGATGAGCTGCAATACCAAGCACAGCTGCTGTACAATGTACAGTGCTGTGCTTTGTGAGCAGGGAAAAGGCCGTGGTTGCTGGACTACCACCTATCAGATATTGATGACCTATCCAAATAATAGGGCATCAGTATTTAAAGGAGTATTCTGGTTACCATAAATATAACTTATGTTTTAGACTAATTTATCATCAATAATTACCTAATATAATGTCAATTTCACATGTTTACCGTTCAGTAGTTATAAAAGTAGTTTTCTTCCTCTGCTACCCACTGTGTTCCTCATAAATTACCATGGCATAGACCTGTATTTCTGAGCCTTTGTTAGGTCGAGCGTGCTCAGTGTGTTGCTATTCAGAGGCGTTGCTAGGGTCTCAAAAGATCCGGGGCCCAAGCCCCAATGAATATGGCCCTCAGTCGCCCCCCCCCCCCCGGCATACAATCCCCCACAGTCACACCCCCCGGCATAAAAACCCCCACAGTCACCCCCCCAGCCGGGGCCGGTGTTAGACAAAATGTGGCTCTGGGCAAAATCAAAAGTGGGGCCAAAAATTTTGTAATAATGCGCTAACAACACAGTTACTGTATTTTTCGCTTTATAAGACGCACCACAGATTTTAGAGTAGCAAAATAAGAAAAAAATATTTTTCATCAGACCTCAGATCACCTTTTCCGACCCCATCAGACCTCAGATCAGCCCACTCAGCCCCCATCAGACCTCAGATCAGCCCACTCAGCCCCCATCAGACCTCAGATCAGCCCACTCAGCCCCCATCAGACCTCAAATCAGCCCCCCTCAGCCCACATCAGACCTTAAAGCAGCCCACTCAGCCCCCATCAGACCTCAGATCAGCCCACTCAGCCCCCATCAGACCTTAAATCAGCCCACTAAGCCCCCATCAGACCTTAAATCAGCCCACTCAGCCCCCATCAGACCTCAGATCAGCCCACTCAGCCCCCATCAGACCTTAAATCAGCCCACTCAGCCCCCATCAGACCTTAAATCAGCCCCCATCAGACCTCAGATCAGCCCACTCAGCCCCCATCAGACCTCAGATCAGCCCACTCAACCCCCATCAGACCTTAAATCAGCCCACTCAGCCCCCATCAGACCTTAAATCAGCCCCCATCAGACCTCAGATCAGCCCACTCAGCCCCCATCAGACCTCAGATCAGCCCACTCAGCCCCCATCAGACCTTAAATCAGCCCACTCAGCCCCCATCAGACCTCAAATCAGCCCACTCAGCCCCCATCAGCCCCCATATGAGCCCACTCAACCCCCATATGCAGCATCAGGTCATCGTGCGCATACTACGTCCTGACGCGGGATTTCTCTTCAGGCGCGCTTTCCACCAGCGAAGATTGGTGAAAGCACCCTGTTCTGTAAATAAGCCTCAGCCTGTACCAGGCTTCCAGGTTCATTGTTAGTATACAGTGAACTGTGATATAATGATTTCAATACAGACTAATGGAGCAATTTACATCTGATGATTGTAAGTTGTGGTCCACTTAGGGGACTTAAAAAGTAAAAAAATAAAAAAAAAGTTTTGAAAATATTTAAAAAAACGTAAAATCACCCCATTCTCCACACAAAAAAAAGAACAAAATGGCATTATAGGCATGCAAAAACACCCATACTTTTAAAATATTGAAAAAAAGTTCACCTATATGGTGTAACAGAACACTTTATCTCCCAAGAAAATTGAATAAAAAGTAATAAACACACCCCAAAATGACAGGCTGTGTACTTAAGCTTTATTTAGCCTTTATTTTCTAAATTTCCTGTGGGGATTTGAACTCACAACCTACTACATTACAGGCAAGTACCTTAACCACTGGGCTATTGAGCTCAGTGTTAAGTCAACAGTGAAAAACCTCATAGAAGTTCTCTTGTATAATGCAAGAGAACCTCTTAGGAGGTTTTTCACCATTGACTTAACACTAAGGTACTTGCCTGTAATGTAGAAGGTTGTGAGTTCAAATCCCCACATGAGTATTCTAAAATTAGAGTCTAAACTAGACTTATAAATATACAGGGTGTTCCCAAGCATAGTGGGAATACCCCTTTCACCGTTCATAACAATAACTCCATATATGGACATAGCCATATATGGAGTCAAAGCAGGGACTCCTAACCTGGGAAATTCCCCACTCTGGAGTCCTGACTGAAGCAGGGGGCCCCCTTAGAGGATTGGGTCGCACTGCAGCTGTCTCCACCAGTCCCGAGGTTCGGGGCAGTGGTAGATTGATTCGGGGCCAGGGCCCCGGATAAAAAGCCCTAGCGACGCCCCTGTTGCTATTAATTTTCTAGCTAAGCTAAATGTTAGTGTGCTGCTGATTACTGAGTAGAGGGGGCATTTCTGGACTGGAATATCAGGCAGCCAATAAGTAAACAAGAGCTCTCATGAACAAGCACAAACTCACAGCAGGAAAGATAAGGATTGTGGGGATTGTAGTTTTGTGATGGAAGATCAGGAGCCATGACACTCTGTGTGTTGCAGGCTCGCACAGGAGCTAGACAAATGGATTGCAAGGTAAAATTAAGCTCTAGTTATATGTATAGGGATGGGTTCTGGTTGGGTCACAGCTTGTAGCCCTAATGTAGTTTTTCAAAAATTAAGTTACTTTACTGGAATACCCCCTTAAGTCTCAGAAAACCCTTTTAACTAAAATTTAATTCTGCTGTATGATATTTGCGCTTCGAATGCAAATGAAGAAGCCCTGTTGACTGGACACATCGATTCTAACAGCTTTTCTGATTGGACAAATCAATTCTGTAGTATCTTTTCACTCATCTCTAGCTGCAACTGCTGCCATGCCTCTGTCATTGTCAGCTTGCCTACCATCATCATCCATACCCTATGGCTGCTGCTACCACCATCATGCCACTACTGCTGTCTGAATGCCTACCATCATGTTCAATGCCATATCGCTGCTGCCATCGCAGCTGCTATTCCTTACTGCTAATCCCCCTAATGCCACTTCCAGTACCCCTACTACCACTGCCATTTCCACTAGACAGCCATCACTACTACTATTACTCCTAAACATCCACACACACAACTGCTGCCTTGTCTGTTCCATGCTGTGCTGCTACTATGGCAGCCGTATGCCACAACTACCCTATCCTTTCCACATCCACACTGTACTGCTGCTCCCAATTAAAAGGAAAATTTTTCCAGGCTTGTTCAGAACAAGCAACTCGTTCTTCTGACAATTAACATTTGTGTGTGTTTAAAAACAGGCAGACATTCTGCAACTGTTAAGGTATACTTTTTGGATGCTTGTGCAGAACAAGCCATTGTTACTCATGACATTAATGTGTGTGTGTGTGTGTGTGTGTGTGTATAAACAGGGGCATGTATGTGCCCCTGTTAAGGCATAACTTTTGGTGTTTGGTCCCAACAAACCAGTTTTTTTCCCATAACACTGTTTGTTTAAACAACATCTATCCCATGACAAGGGACAATTTTTGGAAGGTTTCTAATATCAAAAAGCATAACACGTGATGGTGCAGTATGATTTAAACATGCTGTTTGTTAACACCATCAACTAGGCATTTACCCATATCCATATACAGTATATCATTGTCTGAAATTATTCGCTATTGCTGTCATTTCATTCAGGAGCTTAAAAGTTGTAAAAAAATTCATAATAAACCCCCTAAGAGACCCCAGAGTCCTAAGAGACCCCAGAGTGTCACATACTTATTTTAAGGCAAATTGGAGTATTTGATTTGAATTTTGATTTGAATTTTTTTTTTAAAAAAAAAGTAGACATGAAAAAACTGGACATGAAACAAATTTCAAGAAGTTCGATCATCTCTAATACAAGTCCTTTTGAGTCTTTTCCCACAGAAGAAAAGGTTCTATATTTTATTACTCATTAAAACCTGAAATGTGTTCTTTCTTTTAATCCGTTTTTATTTTCTAATTGTAGATTTTTATTATTCTATTTGTCAGAGCCACTGCTCTCCTCTGTTAACAACATCTTTGAGATTTGCATTACAGCGGCAGATGCACTATAGGAATCATCTGGAGATGACTCACTGCTTTCTATGCGAGAATTTTATAGACGCTTTGTGATCTGTGCAGTCATTACTGTGCAGGGAGGGAGAAGAGATAAGCTGTAACATCACCTGTTGTTAATGGTAGATCTTGTGTCCTCTATGTGTTCTCTAGTTTGGTTTTGTTTTTTTGTTGCTTTTTTTAACAGAGATGTTAACCTTTATAGTAATTCTATCTGTGATAATTCCAAGACTGCTGAGAAGTGATCAGCCTATTGTGAATCTCAGTGGTCAACTTGAAAACTGCAAGATATTAGAAAATTTGAACTTGATTTAAAGAATAGTTTATTTTCTGTGTATTCTGGCCAAATATATATATATATATATATATATATATATATATATACTAGCAGAAGGACCCGGCTTCGCACAGGTATATTTCATCTATTTCATTTAATGTATGTGTGTGTCGTTAAAAGATATCAACAGTATTGCCAATAACAGTGACCTCTACAGCACCCTGCCCCATTAACAGTGAACTCCACATCCCCCACATAATAGTGACCTCTACAGTACCCTGCCCCTTAACAGTGAATGCCACAGCCCCCCACCCCTTAACACTGACCCCCCCACAGTGCCCCGCCTCCTTAAAATAGGACCTCTACAGCCGCCCATCCCCTTAATTTTGACCTTCATAGCAGCCCGTCCCTTTAACAGTGAGTTTCACAGCACCCCACTCCCTTGATAGTGACCTCCTAAGGGGCCCACCCCTTAATACTGCCCTCCATAGGGGACCGTCTTCTTATCTGTGACCTCCACTGTTCCTTGCCCCTTTAACAGAGACCTCCACAGCACCCATCTCTTTAACTGTGACTGCCACAGTACCCCGTTCCCATAACAGTAACCTCCACAGTACCACGCTCCCTTTAACAGTGACCTTTACAGCAGCCTTCCCCCTTAACAGTAACATCCACAGTGAATGCCCCTTTAACAGTGGCCTCCACAGTGTCCCCCCTTTAACTGTGACCTCCACAGCAGATACCCCTTTAATAGTGGCCCCTGCCCCCTTAACAGTGACCTCGACAGCACCCTGCCCTTTTAAGGCTAGGGCTACACAATGACGTGTCGCACCAATGTCGCACAACAATTTTTATAATGATAGACTATAGTGTCACACTGCAACTTATTGCGACATGCTGTGACTGCGACACGTCAGTCACAAAAAATCCATTCAAGACAGATTTTTGTGCGACTGTCGCGTCGCAGTCACATGTCGCATGACGCAGTGCAACACTATAGACTATCATTATAAAAATTGTCACACGACACATGTAGCAGGTAGTTGTGCCCTATGTGTTGTGCAACTTATTGTCGTCGTGTAACCCAAGCCTAAAGCTGACCTACAGCAATGAAGGAAAATGGCTGGGTTGTTATGGAAACATGGAGTAAAACTGTATGTATGTGTATAAGAAGCAGGCTGCGCCAGGGCCTGTGGGAGGTAAGCACTGAATTGTGTTTTGGGGAGTTAGTTACCTGAGCTCTTTAGCTGGCTGCTAATTACCTGGCTGGGCTGGGCTCCACAGCCCCCCACCCCTTAACATTGACCCCGCCACAGTGCCCCGCCTCCATAAAATGTGACATCCACAGCAGCCCATCCCCTTAACTTTGACCTTCACAGCAGCCCGCCCCTTTAACAGTGAGTTTCAAAGTACCCCACTCCCTTGATAGTTACCTCCTAAGGGGTCCGCCCCCTTAACAGTGACCTTTACAGCACCCCACCCCTTAACACTGACCCCTTAACACTGTCCCTTTAACAGTGACTGCCACAGTACCCTGCTGCCTTAACATTGACCTTCACAGCAGCTGCCTCTTTAATAGTGGCCCCTGCCCCTTAACAGTGACCTCCACAGTGCCCGGCCCTTTAAAAGTGACCTCCACAGCAGCCTGCCCCTTAACAGTAACATCAACAGTGAACGCCCCTTTAACAGTGACCTCCACAGTGCCCTTCCCCTTTAAGGCTTGGGCTACACGACGACATGTGTCACGCGACATTTTGTCACACCAATGTCGCACAACAATTTTTATAATGTAAGGCTATGGTCTCGCACTGCGATATGTGACTGCGATGCAACAGTCGCAAAAATTCCATCCAGATGGATTTTTCTGCGACTGTCGAGTGGCGGTCGCAGCATGTCGCATGTCGCAGGGCAACACCATAGACTATCATTATAAAAATTGTCGCTCGACATTGGTGCAGTAACATAGTAACATAGTTTATAAGGCCGAAAAAAAGACATCTGTCCATCCAGTTCGGCCTGTTTTCCTATAAGTTGATCCAGAGGAAGGCAAAAAAACCCTGTGAGGTAGAAGCCAATTTTCCCCACTTTAGGAAAAAAAAATTCCTTCCCGACTCCAATCAGGCAATCAGAATTACTCCCTGGATCAACGACCCCTCTCTAGTAACTATAACCTGTAATATTATTACCCTCCAAAAATACATCCAGGCCTCTCTTGAACTCTTTTAGTGAACTTACCATCACCACCTCCTCAGGTAGAGAGTTCCATAGTCTCACTGCTCTTACCGTAAAGAATCCTCTTCTATGTTTGTGTACAAACCTTCTTTCCTCCAGACGCAGAGGATGGCCCCTCGTCACAGTCCTGGGGATAAATAGATGATGGGAGAGATCTCTGTACTGACCTCTGATGTGAATAACCCTATATAAAGTGAAAAACCCTAATTTTGATAATCTTTCTGGGTACTGTAGTCCACCCATTCCAGTTATTACTTTAGTTGCCCTCCTCTGAACCCTCTCCAGCTCTGCTATGTCTGCCTTGTTCACAGGAGCCCAGAACTGTACACAGTACTCCATGTGTGGTCTGACTAGTGATTTGTAAAGTGGCAGGACTATGTTCTCATCACGGGCATCTATGCCTCTTTTGATGCAACCCATTATCTTATTGGCCTTGGCAGCAGCTGTCTGACACTGGTTTCTGCAGCTTAGTTTGCTGTTCACTAAAATTCCTAGGTCCTTTTCCATGTCAGAGTTACCCAATATTTTACCATTTAGTATGTACTGGTGACTTGCATTATTCCTTCCCATATGCATAACCTTACATTTGTCAGTGTTAAACCTCATCTGCCACTTCTCTGTCCAAGCCTCCAGTCTATCCAGATCCATCTGTAGCAGTGTACTGTGCTCTTCTGTGTTAATTACTTTACACAGTTTAGTGTCATCGGCAAAAATTGATATTTTACTGTGCAAGCCTTCTACAAGATCATTAATAAATATATTGAAGAGAATAGGGCCCAATACTGACCCCTGTGGTACCCCACTAGTTACAGTGACCCAATCTGAGTATGTACCATTAATAACCACCCTCTGTTTTCTATCACTGAGCCAGTTACTTACCCACATACAGACATTTTCTCCCAGGCCAAGCATTCTCATTTTATATACTAACCTTTTATGTGGTACAGTGTCAAATGCTTTGGAGAAGTCCAGATATACGACATCCATTGATTCACTGCGGTCCAGTCTAGAACTTACCTCCTCATAGAAACTGATTAAATTGGTTTGACATGACCGATCCCTCATGAAGCCATGCTGATATGGAGTAATTTGCTTATTTTCATTGAGGTACTCCAAGATAGCATCTCTTAGAAAACCCTCAAACAATTTACCCACGACAGATGTTAAACTTACCGGCCTATAGTTCCCGGGCTCTGTTTTTGGACCCTTTTTGAATATTGGCACCACATTTGCTATGCGCCAATCCTGTGGAACACTCCCTGTCAGTATAGAGTCCTTAAATATCAGAAATAAGGGTCTGGCGATGACATTACTTAATTCTCTTAGGATACGGGGGTGTATGCCATCCGGTCCTGGCGATTTGTCTATTTTTAATCTTTCTACTTCTTCCTAGGTCAGACAGGGCACTTTTAATGGGGAATTTACTTTTATATTCTGCATTTCATCTGACAGTTTATTTTCCTCAGTGAATACAGTGGAGAAAAAGATATTTAGTAGCTTTGCTTTCTCCTCATCACTCTCTGCAACTCCCCCCTCATTACTCTGTAAGGGGCCAACACCTTCAGATTTATACTTTTTACCATTTATATAATTAAAGAACATTTTAGGGTTAGTTTTACTCTCTTTGGCGATTAATCTCTTGGTCTCTAGTTTGGCTGTTTTTATTTGTCTTTTACATATTCTATTTTTTTCCTTATAGTTTTTCAATGCTTCCTCGCTCCTCTCCTGTTTTAGTGATTTAAATGCTTTCTGTTTGTCATTTATTGCTTTCTTTACAGTTCTGTTTATCCACATTGTTTTTTTCTTGTTCCTTAACCTTTTATTCCCATAAGGTATGCACCTCTCACAATTAGATATTAGGATGCTTTTAAAAATATCCCATTTTGTGGCTGTATTTTTATTTTTGAGGACTTTGTCCCAGTTAGTTAGGCCTATGGCCTCTCTTAGTTGGCTAAATTTAGCTTTTTTGAAGTTTGGTATTTTTGTTCCTCCCTGAAGAAATGCTCTTTTGAATGACAGTTGGAAGGTTATTATATTATGGTCACTATTTCTCAGGTGTCCCCCAACCTGCACATCTGTTGTTCTGTCAGGTCTATTGGTTAATACTAAGTCCAGTATGGCCGTCCCTCTAGTCGGGTCCTGAACCAGATGGGAAAGGTAATTGTCTTTAGTTATTTCCAAGAACCTGTTTCCTTTATAAGATATACAGGTTTCAGTTTTCCAGTCTATATCTGGGTAGTTGAAATCCCCCTTAATAACGACCTCATTATGATTTGCCACCTCGTCTATTTCGTTTAGAAGTAGATTTTCTATGGGCTCTGATATACTAGGGGGTTTATAATAAACTCCTATTAGTATTTTATTATTGTTTTTGGCTCCATTTATTTCTACCCACAGTGACTCCATATGTTCATGTCCCTCACTTATATCTTCCCGCAGTGTGGGCTTTAGACAGGACTTTACATAAAGGCAGACGCCTCCCCCTCTCCGGTTTTTGGCAATCCTTTCTAAACAGACTGTAACCCTGTACGTTAACTGCCCAGTCATAGCTATCATCCAGCCATGTCTCAGTTATTCCCACTATGTCATAGTCCTCCTCACACATCACTAATTCCAGTTCACCAATTTTATTAGTCAGGCTTCTGGCATTAGTGTACATACACTTAAGAGGTCTATGTATATTTTTTACCCCCCTTTTTAAATTACTATTACCTGTGAAGTGAATATCCGGGGTTTTTGGGTTACTTTGGTTGATGTTTTGCCCAATATTCTCCCTACATTCCTCACTAATCCCAACCCCCACTAACCCCCCACTCTCCCCTCCTATGACCCACTCTCTATCTACACTATCTACCCCCTTATTAGTATTACCCCCACCCTCCCCCCAGATCCTAGTTTAAAAGCTCCTCCAGCCGTCTAACCATTTTTTCCCCCAGGGCAGTTGCACCCTCCCCATTAATGTGCAGCCCGTCCCTACTGCAGAGTCTGTAGCTGACAGAGAAGTCGGCCCAATTCTCCATGAACCCAAATCCTTCCTTCCTGCACCAGCCTCTGAGACACTTATTTAACTCCCTAATCTCCCGTTGTCTCTCTAGTGACGCTCGTGGCACTGGTAGTATTTCTGAAAACACTACCTTGGAAGTCCTGGACTTGAGCTTCTCTCCTAGTTCCGTAAAATCATTTTTAAGGACCTTCCATCTCCCCCTGACTTTGTCATTGGTGCCATTGTGTACCATGACCGCCAGGTCTTCCCCAGCCCCACCCAGCAATCTGTCAATCTGATCCGCGATATGCCGAACCCGAGCACCCGGGAGACAACACATTGTTCGGCATTCACGGTCTCGGCGACAGATGACCCTGTCTGTCCGCCTAATAATAGAGTCCCCTACCACCAGCATCTGTCTGGCCTTTGCTGCTCTCCTTTTCCCATCTTTCCTGCAGCGGTCATCCTCCTGGTTTTCTAGGAGAAACGGCCTGCTGCAGTGTCGCTGCTCCTGGGCTTTCATCCCTAATATCAACCCAACAGGCATCAAAACTATGAATTAACACATGTGGAATTATATACTTAATATACAAATACAAAAAAGTGTGAAACAACTGAAAATATGTCTTATATTCTAGGTTCTTCAAAGTAGCCACCTTTTGCTTTGATTACTGCTTTGCACACTCTTGGCATTCTCTTGATGAGCTTCAAGAGGTAGTCACCGGAAATGGTTTTCACTTCACAGGTGTGCGCTGTCAGGTTTAATATGTGGGATTTATTGCCTTATAAATGGGGTTGGGACCATGAGTTGTGTTGGCCAGAAGTCAGGTGAATAGACAGCTGATAGTCCTACTGAATAGACTGTTAGAATTTGTATTATGGCAAGAAAAAAGCAGCTAAGTAAAGAAAAATGAGTGGCCATCATTACTTTAAGAAATGAAGGTCAGTCAGTCCGAAAAATTGGAAAAACTTTGAAAGTGTCCCCAAGTGCAGTCGCAAAAACCATCAAGCGCTACAAAGAAACTGGCTCACATGAGGACCGCCCCAGGAAAGGAAGACCAAGAGTCACCTCTGCTGCGGAGGATAAGTTCATCCGAGTCACCAGCCTCAGAAATCGCAGGTTAACAGCAGCTCAGATTAGAGACCAGGTCAATGCCACACAGAGTTCTAGCAGCAGACACATCTCTACAACAACTGTTAAGAGGAGACTGTGTGCGGCAGGCCTTCATGGTAAAATAGCTGCTAGGAAACCACTGCTAAGGACAGGCAACAAGCAGAAGAGACTTGTTTGGGCTAAAGAACACAAGGAATGGACATTAGACCAATGGAAATCTGTGCTTTGGTCTGATGAGTCCAAATTTGAGATCTTTGGTTCCAACCACCGTGTCTTTGTGCGACGCAGAAAAGGTGAACGGATAGACTCTACATGCCTGGTTCCCACCGTGAAGCATGGAGGAGGAGGTGTGATGGTGTGGGGGTGCTTTGCTGGTGACACTGTTGGGGATTTATTCAAAACTGAAGGCATACTGAACCAGCATGGCTACCACAGCATCTTGCAGCTGCAAACTATTCCATCCGGTTTGCGTTTAGTTGGACCATCATTTATTTATCAACAGGACAATGACCCCAAACACACCTCTAGGCCAGGGGTGCACAACGTTTTCTGGGTGGGGGCCACATTGTCCGACTGAACCAATGTCAAGGGCCGAAAATAAAATTTAAAGGGGTATTACCAACTGAAATACTGTATTTATGGCAGATTGAACACACAGTGTATACCATTAATGTCTAGTTACAGTTCCAGGAGTCCCATCTAATGGGAGAAATACATGAAAAATGCATGTGAGCAGCCACAAAACATGGACATACATGTCTGTTACCAGATGGATGGGGCCACACAGAATGGTATCAAGGGCCGCATGTGGCCCCCGGGCCGCAGGTTGTGCACCCCTGCTCTAGGCTGTGTAAGGGCTATTTGACCAAGAAGGAGAGTGATGGGGTGCTACGCCAGATGACCTGGCCTCCACAGTCACCAGACCTGAACCCAATCGAGATGGTTTGGGGTGAGCTGGACCGCAGAGTGAAGGCAAAAGGGCCAACAAGTGCTAAGCATCTCTGGGAACTCCTTCAAGACTGTTGGAATACCATTTCAGGTGACTACCTCTTGAAGCTCATCAAGAGAATGCCAAGTGTGCAAAGCAGTAATCAAAGCAAAAGGTGGCTACTTTGAAGAACCTAGAATATTAGACATATTTACAGTTGTTTCACACTTTTTTGTTAAGTATATAATTCCACATGTGTTAATTCATAGTTTTTATGTCTTCAGTGTGAATCTACAATTTTCATAGTCATGAAAATACAGAAAACTCTTTGAATGAGAAGGTGTGTCTAAACTTTTGGTCTGTACTGTATATATATATATATATATATATATATATATATATAATAAACGAAGAGACAGCAGCACAAGTCAATAAATGTTATGCTGGTGCAATCCCTCCAGGCTAAGGATATTGAGCCAGTAGTTATATAGAAAGAAAATGAGGCAGCACTCCAAATTCGTGAAGGTGATGGACCGCTTTATTCACCCAACTTGCAACGTTTCCGCCCACACAATGAGGCCTTTCTCAAGCAAAGTGACTAGTGCACAAACCACATTTAAATAGACAAAGTTGGAGGGATTACATAAGTGAGTAATCAATAAGCATCATTGATCAATAGTGTGTTACATAAAAAAATAAATCACATGATTCAGCATGTATAAAAATTCATCAATCAATAAACATCATTGCACAATAGTGTATTACAAAAATATACCATCACATAATTCAGTGAAAAAAGATATATCCATAGAGAATTCATAACCAGTGTCATATGAATCATGCCATCATTTATAAATTACCATCTGTGCCAAATATAAAATCAGATGCGACATGTGTCGCCCTTTTCTACATACCCACAAGATCATCATCATGGGAAAAACAGCGTCTCAGTATAGCGCCATAACGGCGTCTGTAGAGAACAAATGCGTATGCTCGCAAAAGATTGTACTCCAAATACGTAAGGCCGATTATCTTACCAGGTAGGAGTTACTATTGCAGACGTCACGGTTGGAATCCCGGTCTGCTTCAAAGTGCGACCAGCGTGCGCTCTCGCGCATGCGCAGTAGTCTGCCCATACTCCGTGCCCTCTCCAGACATAATATGTTCGGGGGCATGCGCCCCAGATTGCTGAATGTGACACCATCAGTGACGGCAAAAATTAGGGTAACTAGCCGTATAATGGTGCAACAAACTGTCACCTTCCACAATGAAGAATATAGGAAGAAGAATTATACATGAGAGCATGTAAGCTAGAACGGAATAGTAAACTACAATAACAAGTAGAGATGAACGAATCTATTCGCCGCTTCGTAGATTTGTATCAAATCCTCAATTTTTTACTACTCCGAAGCAAATCCGGATGTTGTAAGATTCGCTTCGTATTATTCGTAAATGTTCTTTCAATTTTGAAGCTAATACTACGTACGCTACGTATGCAACGTACGCATCGTATGCATTCTTCTTGCCCCCTCCCTCGGCCCCCCGAAGCAGGAAAATCACAATACGCCCCCTCAAGAGCGGGAAAGTGAAGATACACCCCCCTAAGAAGCTGGAGAAACCAGCCCGGCCCACTGGGAACTTTCTGAACTTTCTTTCTGCAAGTATAGGGAGTGAAGACTCCTCCCTCATTACTCCGCCCTCCTCTCCAGTTCAAGCCAGCGCTGAACAAGATCCAGTCAGAGTCAGATCACAGCAAACAGCATGGTGAAAGAACTGTGACCCAAGTTGGGAGAGATGGTCTTTGGGGATGAGTACCCCATACCACCGCCAGCTCCAGATATCAGAGTGGAACAACTGTGCAAGAGAGTCTCACCGGCTCCTGACTCCATATTCGCCTTGCCGGCTGATGCAGCTGCTGCGGCTGGTGCAGCGGAGGCGGCTGGAGGGTCCACTTTGCCGCCCAGGAGGAGAACAACACCTTCCATTCGGCAAAATCCGATTGCGCCAGCATCGGTGATGGCCCAGACCCTATAAGACTACAAGAATGCAGTGGAGGACTGGGTCATCCAAGTACTGGACGATCCAAGGCCGAGAGACCCTACACTGGAGTGGTGAAAGGGAACCGTCCTGTGGTTTTCGGTGGAGTGAGGCTCTGGCTTCCAGGCGGATGACGAGGACGGCAAGGAGTACTTTGTGGGCCGCAGGTCAGTGAAACGGCCGTACCTGCCCTGAACACGTCACAGCCTGTACATGGGGGATCAGGTGGAATACACCCCCATGGCATCCCTGAAAGGCCCCTTTGCTACCGGGGTAACGTTATTATAAAAGCCCCTGGTACCTGCATCACAACCTGAAGTTTGGCCGGAGGAACCACCAGGCGAAGTACCGATGCGCTCAGGGAGAAGCCATAGCCCCATCCGGAGCCTCTGATCCTTGGACTGCCACCGCCACCACCATCACAGTCCTTTCAGCTGGGTCAGCTGACGACTTCGCCGTTTACCTTCCAGTCTACGGTGATCCACCAGTACCAACTACCCTGGAAGATGAAGCCAGCAGCAGCCAGGGGAGCTGGGGCTTCTTCCCTGGGTGCAACCTTGCCTCAACCGCTGCAGCCAGAAGTCCTTACCCCTGCTGTCCCGACAGGAGAATCCGGAAAAATAAAGGCGCAAGTGGCTGCAGCGCTCACCAGAGTGACCACCACCCAGAGCCGGTCAAGTCCGACTTCTGGAAAAAGAGGGCAGTGGAGTTCCACCACGGCAGCAAGCTTGTCTTTCAGCAGTAGCTCAAGCAAAGAGGAATTCAGGTCCCTCATCTGAGGAACCCTACTACTGGCTGATTGAAAGGACACTTCAGGAGGACCTATGGGAGCCACACCATGGACTGCACCTGACGGGTGAGAGCTAGTTGGCACTTTTTTTGTTTAGTTTGTATTGCCCCCGTTTGACTCTCACCCAGATGGACATGGCTTTTCAGGACTCCCCCCCCCCCAATTCTGCAGAAAATTCCCATTTGCGCCTAAGTGCGCGTATTTTCCTTTTTCCCCCCTTCTCAGGTTATTTGGGAGCCCCCTTTACAAAGAGGGTTCTCTATTTGCTTCTATTTAATATTATCCATGTGGATTACACGTTACCTGTAGTGTTGAGCGAGCTTTTCTCGGCCGAATACTACCGTGTTTCCCCGAAAATAAGACAGTGTCTTATTATTTTTTTTCCTCCAAAAAAAGCGTTAGGGCTTATTTTTGGGATAGGTCTTATTTTCAGGGAAACAAGGTTTAAAGCGAACCCCCTTTAGACCCCCGATCAGCCCACTGTGCCCCCTTCAGACCTCAGATCAGCATGCCCCCATCAGACCCCCGATCAGCCCACTGTGCCCCCTTCAGACCTCAGATCAGCGTGCCCCCATCAGACCTCAGACCAGCCCACCCAGCCCCATAACAATAAAATAAAAAACTCCTCTTACCTGTCCTGCGCCGCGGCTCCGCTCCGGGTACTCCTCTGGCTTCTGAGGCCGGCGCTGCACTGTCACCTGACTACGTGCAACGTCAGGTCATAGTGTGCGCACTACGTCCTGACGCTGTACGCGATCAGGACAGTGCAGCACCGGCCCTGGAAGCCTGTGGAGCGCTGGACCCGGAGCAGAGCCGCGGCGCAGGACAGGTAAGAGGAGTTTTTTATTTTATTACTATGGGGCAGGGTGGGCTGATCTGAGGTCTGATAGGGTGCCGGCAGCGAAAATATACAAGTGAGTGCTTCTATTAGTCAGGGAGAGCTGCTGCAAGAAGGGACAGATAGTGTATGGATAGAAAGTGGCTAGGCAGGGCTAGTTTTTCTGTTGAAAAGACCCAAAAGCCCTTTTAAGGGCTATTATATCTGGCTATAATATATATTTTTTTTGGGGGGGGGCAAACATTGCGCAATGTTGCCTGACCTAAACACCACCTGCGCAGCGTGTGCATTATAACGTTTCTGTATCCTATATACCTGACATCCGGTGTCAATTTTTCTGCCGCTAATCAAGGCGACATTACCTGTGTTGCGTCGGCATTATAACGTTTCTGTATCCTAAATACCTGAAATCCTGTGTATTTTTTTCTACCGCTAATCAAGATGATATTATCTGTGTATTGAAGTGCCTGTTCCTTGTAATTTTTGTCAGCCCTTTCACTTTGTGCATAGGCTTTATGAGTGTGAGGCCCTCCTTTATGTGATATACCGGTTGTATCGGAGTGCCTCTTCCTTGTAATTTTTGGCAGCACTTGCGCTTTATGTACAAGTAAATATATGTTTCCTAACAATATTTCCTCTAAAATCAATGTTATCTTCGGTTTTGGGGGTATTCTTGTCATTCCGTAAAAGTGGCATAATACTCGGACAACATCATTCCCAGCAGCGACTTTGTAGTCCAAGATGCATCCAGACATCCTCCCCATGCTGTTCCCAAACCATATCAGTGGTGTTTCCACCATTTTCTCACCTTTCCCTATGAACCAGACACCCTCCCCTTTTCAGAGCAGGGGGTGCCTGGTTTAGTGCTCGGGTTCTTCCATTGACTTCCATTGTGCTCGGGTGCTCCCTGGAACTTTTCAACCTTTTGCCACATTTCAGGCTTCAAACAAAAAGATATAACATTTTAAATTTTTGGTGAAGAATCCACAAGTGGGTCACAATTGTGAAGTGGAACAAAATTTATTGGATCATTTAAACTTTTTTTGTAATAATAAAACTGAAAAGTGGGGCGTGCAAAATTATTTGGCCCCCTTGCATTAATACTTTGTTGCGCCACCTTTTGCTGCGATTACAGCTGCAAGTCGCTTGGGGTATGTCTCTATCAGTTTTGCACATTTAGAGACTGAAATTCTTGCCCATTCTTCCTTGCAAAACAGCTCGAGCTCTTTGAGGTTGGATGCAGAGCGTTTGTGAACAGCAGTTTTCAGCTCTTTCCACATATTCTCAATTGGATTCAGGTCTGGACTTTGACCATTCCATTGTAGATTTTGCTTTATGTTTGGGATCATTGTCTTGTTGGAAGATAAATCTCCGTCCTAGTCTCAGGTCTTTTGCAGACTCCAACAGGTTTTCATCCAGAATGGTCCTGTATTTGGCTCCATCCATCTTCCCATCAATTTTAACCATCTTCCCTGTCCCTGCTGATGAAAAGCAGGCCCAAACCATGATGCTGCCACCACCATGTTTGACAGTGGGGATGGTGTGTTCAGGGTGATGAGCTGTGTTGCTTTTATGCCAAGCATATCGTTTTGCATTGTTTCCAAAAAGTTGGATTTTGGTTTAATCTGACCAAAGATGAAAGTTTCCACATGTTTGGTGTGTCTCCCAGGTGGCTTGTGGCAAACTGTAAACGGGACTTTTTATGGATATCTTTGAGAAATGGCTTTCTTCTTGCCACTCTTCCATAAAGGCCAGATTTGTGAAGTGTTCGACTGATTGTTGTCCTATGGACAGACTTTCCCACCTCAGCTGTAGATCTCTGCAGTTCATCCAGAGTGATCATGGGCAAGAGGCTGCATCTCTGATCAGTCTTCTCCTTGCTTGAGATGAAAGTTTAGAGAGATGGCCGGGTCTTGGCAGATTTTCAGTGGTCTGATACTCCTTCCATTTCAATATGATCGCTTGCACAGTGCTAAATCTTTTGGTATCCAAATCCGGCTTTAAACTTCTCCACAGCAGTATCACGGACCTGCCTGGTGTGTTCCTTGGTCTTCATGATGCTCTCTGTGCTTTAAACAGAACCCTGAGACTATCACAGAGCAGGTGCATTTATACGGAGACTTGATTACACACAGATGGATTCTATTTATCTTCATCAGTCATTTAGGACAACATTGGATCATTCAGAGATCCTCAATGAACTTCTGGAGTGAGTTTTCTGAACTGAAAGTAAATGGGCCGAATAATTTTGAACGCCCCACTTTTCAATTTTATTATTACAAAAAAAGTTTAAATGATCCAATAAATTTCGTTCCACTTCACAATTGTGACCCACTTGTTGTTGATTCTTCACCAAAAATTTAAAATGTTATATATCTTTTTGTTTGAAGCATGAAATGTAGCAAAAGGTTGAAAAGTTCCAGGGGGCCGAATACTTTCGCAAGGCACTGTACCTCATATGGACTGCCTCTAAAAACTGTACGCCACGGTTTAGCCTCGTGCATATGACGCAATTGCGAGTCAATAGCACGCTAAGGATTCGTACATACTTTGTACGCTAATGCTTACGTATTACGTACTTTTAACAAAGCAGACTGTATGTTCGTAATTTGTGTAGGAATGTTCACAAAACAACGGTTAGTTTTTTTTAATGCAAATTCGACCGAATAAATTCGTATTAAGAACGAATCTTGTCAGAAATTCGTTGATTATTCAGCGAAGCAAATTTTGGATGATTCGCTCATCTCTAGTAATAAGGTCCTATTCATGTGCTTCTATGATGTCTCATGCCACTCCACCCGGGGCATCCAGGAGTGTCAGCACTGTCTGTAACACCGCCAGGGGCTGGCCCCCATGAGGACAATGGATCAACAGAGGCATTAATGGTACCTCTGTTATTCACCACCATCCAATGGGAGCCCCAAGGTGTCACTGCGGCTGTCTCACACGATGGACCTAGAAAGGAATCCATATACATGAATCAGTATCATATATTAATTAAAATATGAATGATAGCTCTCAACAATAAATCTGAAGACGCTACATTAAGGTAAGTACAACAATCAAGAGGGCTCAACCCCTTGCCCACCTCGTACATAAGTGTCACTTTTAGCATTCGGCACATAGTAAAATAATTATCCAAACAAGTAAAACATAAAAGTAAAAAAGGACGCTTCCCCATTCTGATGGTCTCGATGAGGCATCATTGGTGTCTTTATTGAGATCACTATGGTCTTTTTCATAGTGTTCTCCCTCTCATTGGTCTGGTCTGGGCTCCTTTTTCGCCACTTATGTTGTCTTCGTCCCCCACGTCTGGTTTTGATGGATCTGCCACCATTCTGTTATTAGAGGTCATGTTTCCACCTGTTGTTTTACCACCTGATGTTTTACTATGCTTTCTATTAGTCATATCAGTTTGGCGGTTATAAATATTGCCCTTAATGTAGTCGTCCGCATCCCGATTCCATTTATGTCATTTTGTATTCTGTTGTTTAGTCTTGAACTTCTGAAGATACGTATTGCAATTATTGGAGTATGCTTCCCATTCTTCACTATTAAGGAGAGTTTTGAGTTGGTTCTCAATGTCCATGGGTTTAGGAGTCACGGGGAGTCGGCGGTGCACTTCCTCCATGCAGCGCCGCCGGACTCCCACTGCTGTTTTAGAGTGAGGATGCAGTATGCGTCCCTGTCTCCATGACAACAGGGGCAGGGAGGACCCGGCACACATTCAGTCTCAGCGCGGCCGGCGTCCTCCCCACTCCCCTAGACAACGAGCAGGGAGGCCAGCACTCAGTTGTGAATTATTTATGTTTTAGATCACGTGACCTGCCTGATCTTTGAGCGCTGACAGGGAAGCCAGTGCTCAGCTGTTCCAGTATTTGAATTAGGTCACGTGAAGCTGCTTTGTCACGTGACCTACTTGAAGACCTATTTAAACAGGCAACCTGCTGGCCACAGGTTGCCTGTGATTGGTCTTCCTTCCAGAGCTGTGACTGTGACTATTGAACTCGACTTCGGCTTGTGTATTCGACTACCTTCCCCGTCTCATCCTTTTTTACCACGCTACCTCCTGGTTTTGACTTCGGCTTGTTCCTGCTCCCTCCTTTGGCTTTGACGTGACCTCCCGGTTTGACCCTTTTCTTGGTGACTACTCGTTATTGTGTGTGTCTGTTCTGTCATTTGTTTATTGTGTTCTCCTCGTATTCCCCTCCCTGTAGGCCCCAGCACGTACCCAGGTTAGGGACCGTCGACTAGTTGTACGCCGTCGCCTAGGAAGGGTTGTGAAAGTAGGCAGGGTCAGAGATGGGGTTTAAGCTCAGGGCTGCACTTACCCCCGCACGAGTGACAGAACATGACAAAATCACAGGCCCAAACTACCATGGAGCCATTGCAGGTCACGACAGACCAGATGAGAAACATGGCCCAGGTCGTACAGGAGCTAGCAGAGAGGCTACAGCAACAAGAGCAGCTCCAGACCGCCTCGGGGGCAATTCCTTCCATATTAAACCTCGAACCCCATATTAAACTTCCCGACTGTTTCTCTGGGGAGCGTAGGTCTTTTTTAACTTTCAGGGAGAGTTGCAAATTATATTTTTGACTACGCCCACATTCTTCGGGCTCCAAATAGCAGAGGATCGGGATCGTCATCTCTCTGCCGCAAGGAGACCCGCAAGAGTGGGCTTTTTCACTTCCCCCTGACTTCCCCTGTCTGGCATCAGTGGAGGCCTTTTTTCAGGCCTTAGGTTTGTTGTATGATGAGCTGGATAAGGCGGCAATGGCTGAGACTCAGCTGAGGTCTCTTCGGCAGGGTAACCGTCCAGTTGAGGAATATTGCACCGAGTTTAGGAAATGGTGCGTTCCTTCTGGCTAGAACAATCCTACGCTAAACAGCCAGTTCCGGGTAGGATTGTCCAAAGAACTGAAAGACATGTTGGTCAGCTATCCCTCTTCCGACTCTTTAGTACTGACTATGGAATTAGTTATACGACTGGACAGATGCCTACGGGAAACACAGAGGGAACGACACTCTTCCTCCTATGGTGGTTCAACCCGACGTTCCATCCATGAGATCCCTGTTAGAGGATCATCAAGGAGAACCCATGCAACTCGGGGTAACCACGAGAGACCAAAGACGTCTCAGGGTAGCCTGTTTCTATTGCGGTGAGATGGATCACTGGCTTCGGCAGTACCCCAAACTTCCTCCTTCCCAGAGGGCCCCTCGTCCTGAACCCCAGAAGGATAAGCTATCGTCTGGATTGGTAAGAAACAAAGTATTGTTACCAATGGTCATTTCTTTTTGCAGTCGTAAGAGTTCGGGTAAGGCATTTGTGGACTCTGGTTCGGCATCTAATTTCATTGACCATGATTTTGCCATGTCTTTGGGGGTGCCGATGTTACCTCTTAAGTACCCTATATGTATTATTGCCATTGATTCTACTTCCTTAGCTAGTGGGTCAGTGGAATATTGCACCCCTGAGGTAACCTTAACGGTGGGTGTTTTGCACTGACGTTTGCTCATTTTTTGTCCTAAAAAATTTACCAGCAGAAATAATACTTGGTATGCCGTGGTTACAAATCCACAATGCAGTGATTAACTGGTCCACAGGTGAACTTGAGAAGTGGGGAGATAATTGTGATTCTTGTTGTGTACCGCTCATGCAAGCTGGAATAACCGTTAATTCACTGATTCATAGACCGTATGACTGCGCCATTGATCTTATTGAGGGGTCTAAATATCCTAAGGGACATATTTATAATCTATCTGCCCCGGAGCGCCAGTCTATGAGGGACTACTTGAAGGAAAGTCTGCTTAAAGGTCACATTAGACCTTCCGTCTCCCCCATGGGGGTGTGGTTTTTCTTCATAAGTAAGAAGGACGGGGGATTAAGACCTTGTATTGACTATAGAGAGTTAAACAAGATTACTGTCAAAAATCGGTATCCATTGCCTCTGATCCCGGATTTGTTTAACCAGATACTCGGAGCATGCTGCTTCTCGAAACTGGATCTTAGAGGGGCATAAAATTTGATTAGAATCAAAGAGGGTGACGAGTGGAAGATGCCATTTAATACCCCTGAGGGACATTACAAGTAATTAGTGATGCCATTTGGGTTAAGTAATGCGCCAGCCGTTTTCCAAAATTTTGTAAACGATATTTTTAGACAATTTATTGGAAAATTTATGATTGTCTATTTAGATGACATTCTAATTTACTCACCTGACTGGGAATCACATGTCTTACATACCAGACAAGTATTAGAAGTACTTCGGGAAAACAGATTATTTGCTAAAGAAGAGAAATGTATATTTGGAGTCCAGGAAATGGCCTTCTTGGGATACATCCTTACTCCTCTAGCTTTTAAGATGGATCCGGCTAAGGTGCAGGCCATTATGGATTGGGTGCGACCTTCCTCCCTAAAAGCGCTACAGCGCTTTCTAGGATTCTCCAATTATTACCAAAAGTTTATAAAGAATTTTTCGGTCATTGTCAAGCCACTCACGGATCTTACACGAAAAGGGGCTGATTTGGTGAATTGGTCTCCAGGAGCCTTAAACGCCTTTGAAACTCTCAAGAGGTGTTTTATGGATGCTCCTATCTTGGCTCAACTTGATCAAGAGAAGCCGTTTGTGGTGGAAATTGATTCATTTTTCCATCCCATTATACACTGCTCATTTCCATGGTTACGACTAGAGATGAGCGAGTAGTGTTCGATCGAGCCGGTATTCGATCGAATACTACGCTATTCGGCATACTCGATTTCAATCGAGTATAACGGCGATGGCGCACTTAGAATTCGTTTCCCCTCCCAACTTCCCTGGCGCTCTTTTTCCACCAATCAACATGCAGGGGGGGTATGACAGGCACGCTGAGCACGCTGGCAGCGCGAAAACAGCGTCTACATGGATTGGCTGGAAAAACCATGTGACCTCGAATATTAAAAACTCAGCTCTTCCTGCTCGTACGCATATGCTGCGTGAACTTAGTCAGGGACAGAGGCTGGAGAAGGGACAGACAGGTTTTAGCAGTTGGACAGGCAGGAGCGTGATTAAAAGCCCTTATCAGGGCTACTATAGTGGCACTACAGTGATAGCTTTACTACAAGATACACTTTACAGAGAACGGCTGCCGTATTCAGGGATAGCTGCTGGAGTAGGGACAGAGAGAGCCATTAGTGGTGTATTAGGTGCTCTGCTACATACCAAACTATATTTGGCACTACTGTTCAGCGTTCTTTTTGGCTGAAAAACCCTGTTATATAACTAGTGTGTATATGCACCATCTGATCTGGCAGTATACGGCTGTGAATTTTATTTTATTTTTTTAAATACAGTTTATTTGGCTCTAGTGTTCTGGGTTCTGTGTGCCTGCAATACCTTTTTGTATACAGGTGTAAATACCCGCACCGTCTGTTCAGTTAGTACACGGCTGTGTACCTTGAAATATACAATATCTAGGCCATTTAATAGGCCACTGTACTGTGCGTTCTCTTGCTAAATTATCTCACATACCTGGTGTAAATACCCACCGTCTGTTCAGTTACTACACGGCTGTGTACTTTGAAATATACAATATCTAGGCCATTTTAATAGGCCACTGTACTGTGCGTTCTCTTGCTAAATTATCTCACATACCTGGTGTAAATACCCACCGTCTGTTCAGTTACTACACGGCTGTGTACTTTGAAATATACAATATCTAGGCATTTTAATAGGCCACTGTACTGTGCGTTCTCTTGCTAAATTATCTCACATACCTGGTGTAAATACCCACCGTCTGTTCAGTTACTACACGGCTGTGTACTTTGAAATATACAATATCTAGGCATTTTAATAGGCCACTGTACTGTGCGTTCTCTTGCTAAATTATCTCACATACCTGGTGTAAATACCCACCGTCTGTTCAGTTACTACACGGCTGTGTACTTTGAAATATACAATATCTAGGCATTTTAATAGGCCACTGTACTGTGCGTTCTCTTGCTAAATTATCTCACATACCTGGTGTAAATACCCACCGTCTGTTCTGTTACTACACGGCTGTGTACTTTGAAATATACAATATCTAGGCATTTTAATAGGGCCACTGTACTGTGCGTTCTCATTGCTAAATTATCTCACATACCTGTGTAAATACCCACCGTCTGTTCTGTTACTACACGGCTGTGTACTTTGAAATATACAATATCTAGGCATTTTAATAGGCCACTGTACTGTGCGTTCTCTTGCCTAAATTATCTCACATACCTGGTGTAAATACCCACCGTCTGTTCTGTTACTACACGGCTGTGTACTTTGAAATATACAATATCTAGGCATTTTATAGGCCACTGTACTGTGCGTTCTCTTGCTAAATTATCTCACATACCTGGTGTAAATACCCACCGTCTGTTCTGTTACTACACGGCTGTGTACTTTGAAATATACAATATCTAGGCATTTTAATAGGCCACTGTACTGTGCGTTCTCTTGCTAAATTATCTCACATACCTGGTGTAAATACCCACCGTCTGTTCAGTTACTACACGGCTGTGTACTTTGAAATATACAATATCTAGGCCATTTTAATAGGCCACTGTACTGTGCGCGTTCTCTTGCTAAATTATCTCACATACCTGGTGTAAATACCCACCGTCTGTTCAGTTACTACACGGCTGTGTACTTTGAAATATACAATATCTAGGCATTTTAATAGGCCACTGTACTGTGCGTTCTCTTGCTAAATTATCTCACATACCTGGTGTAAATACCCACCGTCTGTTCAGTTACTACACGGCTGTGTACTTTGAAATATACAATATCTAGGCATTTTTAATAGGCCACTGTACTGTGCGTTCTCTTGTTAAATTATCTCACATACCTGGTGTAAATACCCACCGTCTGTTCAGTTACTACACGGCTGTGTACTTTGAAATATACAATATCTAGGCATTTTAATAGGCCACTGTACTGTGCGTTCTCTTGTTAAATTATCTCACATACCTGGTGTAAATACC
>ONZH01016936.1:0-12738 GCA_900303285.1 Rhinella marina | reverse complement strand
AGGAGAGTGGAGTTTTGTACTCCTGAGGTTGTATTAACTGTAGGAATTACCCATACTGAGACTTGCTCCTTCCTTGTATTAAAGGATTTACCTGCCGACCTTGTTTTAGGTCTGCCTTGGTTACAGGACCACAACCCTGTGATCAACTGGTCGGTAGGTGAATTGGAAAAATGGGGAATGAATTGTGACAAATGTTGTAGATCAGTATTGCAGTTGGGAGGTACCACTGAGTCTCTTTCCTTGCCCAAGTATATTGGCGATTTTTCGGACGTGTTTTCAATGTCCGAGACTGAGTTCCTCCCTCCTCACCGGCAATATGATTGCGCCATCGACCTTATTGAGGGATCCAAATATCCCAAAGGTCGCATTTATAATCTCTCTACTCCTGAACGTCAGTCCATGAGGGATTATCTCAAAGAGAGTCTGGCCAAGGGTCACATCCGGCCTTCAGTTTCTCCCATGGGGGCAGGTTTTTTCTTTGTTGTTAAAAAGGATGGAGGATTGAGGCCCTGTATCGATTACAGGGAGCTCAATAAAATCACTGTTAAAAACAGATACCCGTTGCCCCTTATTCCTGACTTGCTGAATCAGGTCCAGGGGGCCTGTTGGTTCACCAAGCTGGATTTGAAGGGGGCATACAACCTAATCAGGATTTGTGAGGGGGACGAATGGAAAACTGCGTTTAATACCCCGGAGGGTCATTATGAGTACTTGGTAATGCCTTTTGGGTTAAGTAACGCTCCGGCAACTTTCCAAAACTTTGTCAATGACATTTTTAGACCATTTATTGGGAAATTTGTAATTGTCTATATTGATGACATCCTGATTTTTTCTGCAGACTGGGAGAGTCACGTATCTCACACTAGGCAAGTGCTGGAGGTGTTGCGTGAAAACAAGTTGTTTGTTAAAGGGGAAAAGTGTACCTTTGGTGTTCAGGAAGTGGCCTTTTTGGGATACATTCTCACCCCTTTTTCTTTCAAAATGGACCCAGTTAAAGTACAGGCCATTGTGGATTGGGTGCGACCTTCCTCTTTGAAGGCGCTCCAGCGATTTCTGGGGTTTGCTAATTTTTATCGTAAATTTGTCAAAAATTTTTCAGTGGTAGCCAAACCCATTACGGATTTGACTCGCAAGGGGGCTGATCTGGTCAATTGGCCCCCTGCAGCAATTGAGGCCTTTGAAAGGTTAAAGCAGTGTTTTATTAATGCTCCTGTGTTGGTCCAGCCTGATCAAAGTAAGCCTTTTGTAGTTGAGGTGGATGCGTCTGAGGATGGTGTGGGGGCTGTACTGTCCCAGGGGTCTTCCACCTTAACTAATCTTATGCCATGCGCCTTCTTCTCCCGCAAGTTCTCTCCTGCCGAGAGGAATTATGATATTGGGAATAGGGAGTTACTTGCAATCAAGTGGGCATTTGAGGAATGGCGTCATTTTTTAGAAGGGGCATTTCACCGCATTACGGTCCTCACGGATCATAAGAATTTAATGTTTCTAGAATCGGCTAAGCGATTGAATCCTAGACAGGCGAGGTGGGCTTTGTTCTTTACTCGTTTTGATTTTTGTGTTACCTTCAGACCCGGGAGCAAGAACGTTAAGGCCGATGCCTTATCCCGAAGTTTCCAGGCGTATCAGCCTCCTGACGTCCCTCCTGAGCCCATCCTGCCAGCTGATATCATCGTGGCCGCTACCTCATCTGACCTCGCTTCTGAAATCTCGGCAGGACAACATCTTGCTCCCATTGGTACCCCCAATGACAAATTGTTTGTGCCGGCTCATTTGCGGTTGCGACTGCTGGGTGAGTGCCATAATTCTGTTTTGTGTGGACATCCTGGCATCAATGCCACCAAGGAGTTGGTCTCTAGGCAGTATTGGTGGCCGTCAATCTCCAGAGATGTTCAGGCTTTTGTAACTGCGTGTAACACTTGTGCCAGGTCCAAGAATTCCAAGACACGACCTATGGGTGAGTTACATCCTTTACCCATACCTAGTAGACCTTGGTCACATCTGTCCATGGACTTTATCACGGACTTGCCGTGCTCTGAGGGTAAAACCGTGATATTTGTGGTGGTTGACAGATTCAGCAAAATGTGTCATTTTATTCCTTTGTGTAAATTACCCTCTGCGAAGGTCTTGGCGTCCGTGTTCATTGATAATATTGTCAAACTACATGGTGTTCCTGAGAATATCGTTTCTGATAGGGGAGTACAGTTTGTGTCTAGGTTCTGGAGGGCGTTCTGTAATAAGATTGGTATCTCTTTGTCCTTTTCATCAGCCTTTCATCCGGAGACCAATGGTCAGACTGAACGTCTTAACCAATCCGTTGAGCAATATCTTAGATGTTATGTTTCTGATAACCAACATGTGTGGGCCAGATTCCTGTCTCTGGCTGAATTTGCAATTAATAATCGTGTTAATTCATCCTCTGGGATGTCGCCGTTTTTCTGCAATATGGGTTTTCATCCACGCTTTAGCTCCTTTTCCCCATCTGCGTCGGTTGTCCCAGATGTCAATGATTTTTCTCAAGAACTGTGCACAGTTTGGGCACAGGTTCAGTCGAACCTGGAAAAGGCCCAAGGAGTTCAAAAAGCTAAGGCTGATAGAAAACGTTCTAAGGGTGTGAATTTTAAGGTTGGGGATAAGGTATGGTTATCGACTAAAAATCTCAACATGAGGGTACCATCCTACAAGTTTGCACCTCGCTTCATTGGTCCTTACAGGATCACCAAGGTGATCAATCCGGTTTCTTTTAGGTTATGTTTACCCGACTCCCTTCGTGTTCATAATGTTTTTCATGTGTCTTTGCTCAAACGTTATGTTGCTCCCGTTGGTCCTGAGGAACAGTCTCCGCCTCCGGTTGAGGTAGCAGGACAAATGGAGCATGAGATTGCCAGAATTGTGGATGTGAGAAGGGTCCGGAATTCCTTCCAGTACCTCGTACATTGGAAGGGGTTCGGTCCTGAGGACAGGTCTTGGGTACCGTTGACCAGGATGCATGCAGACTCGCTCATCCGAAAGTTCCATCTGCAGCATCCCGATAAGCCTGCTCCCGCTGGTAAGGGTCCGGTGGCCCCTCGTGAAGGGGGGGTACTGTCACGCGAGGTCGGCGTCGCGCTCCCTCTGCACGACGTCGCCGGACCTCTCCGCCCCCTAGAGACGAGCAATAGGGATTGAAGTGCTGGTCTTGTCAGCCAGCACTTCATGAGTTAATTCTCTGTTTGGGTTTAGCCATGTGGTGCTGATCACACCACATGGCTACTTTACATATTGTTTGGACAGCTTGCTCCGCCTCAGGTCATGTGATGCTGGCCACATCACATGATCCTGGGCGGGCTATTTAAAGATGGCAACTGCCTCACTCAGATGCCTGTGATTAGTCTTCTGAGATCAGTGCTGTGTGTTGGACCTTGCTGTTGGATTATTGGTGTATTGGATTTTGGCTTTGGACTTAGACTACGCTTTTGTGATTCCCCTCGGTATTTGACGTGACCTCCTGTTCTTGACTTGGCTTGCTGACGATTCTGCTGTTGTGTTTGTTTCTGTCTGTGTTCATCTTTCCCTGTGTTCCCTTCCCTTCCCTGTGCACGTACTCAGCATAGGGACCGTCTCCAAGTTACGGTTTTGTCGCCTAGGGCATCTACTGTAAGTAGGCAGGGAAAGAGGTGGGGTTCAGACAGGGCACACTATCCCTTGTTTCCCTGTCGTGACATCACCTCATGGATTCTGTGGGTGAGGTTAGCGGTCTATTTAACCGTATCCGTATTCTACTAGACTAGCTGTAATGTTACAGGGTTTTTTTTAACGTTGACTGTCCTGTGCTGAACTCTACATCAACATTTTGTCATGTATAAAAACTGATTTTTACAAGCGTGCATATTCTTAGCTTCCAACTTCAGTTCTCTGTACTAGGCCCTTCTGGGTCAAAAAGAATACTGCTCCTACTAATGCCCCCACCGTCAATTGTCTATTTGGAAACATACTGGGTGCAATCAAGAGCTGCTGAAGCTGCCTCCTCAACTTGTCTGTTCTCAACCATACTGGCCAGGGTGCTATCAAGTGCTGCTGCCTCCTCTTCCTCTGTCAATTGTCTCTTCTCAACCATACTGGTCTGGGTGCTATCAAGTGCTGCTGCCTCCTCCTCCTCCGTCAATTGTCTGTTCTCAACTATACTGGCCTGGGTGCTATCAAGTGCTGCTGCCTCCTCCACCTCCGTCAATTGTCTGTTCTCTACTATACTGGCCTGGGTGCTATCAAGTGTTGCCACCTACTCCTCCGTCAATTGTCTGTTCTCAACCATACTGGCCTGGGTGCTATCAAGTGCTGCCGCCTACTCCTCCGTCAATTGTCTGTTCTGAACCATACTGGCCTGGGTGCTATCAAGTGCTGCTACCTCCTCCTCCGTCAATTGTCTGTTCTCAACCATACTGGCCTGGATGCTATCAAGTGCTGCCTCCTCCTCCTCCGTCAATTGTCTGTTCTCAACCATACTGGCCTGGCTGCTATCAAGTGCTGCTGCCTACTCCACCGTGAATTGTCTGTTCTCAACCATACTGGCCTGGGTGCAATCAAGTGCTGCTGCCTCCTCTTCCTCCGTCAATTGTCTGTTCTCAACCATACTGGCCAGGGTGCTATCAAGTGCTGATGCTGCCTACTCCTCCGTCAATTGTCTGTTCTCAACTATACTGGCCTGGGTGCTATCAAGTGCTGCTGCCTCCTCCACCTTTGTCAATTGTCTGTTCTCAACTATACTGGCCTGGGTGCTATCAAGTGCTGCCGCCTACTCCTCCGTCAATTGTCTGTTCTCAACCATACTGGCCTGGGTTCTATCAAGTGCTGCTGACTCCTCCTCCTCCGTCAATTGTCTGTTCTCAACCATACTGGCCAGGGTGCTATCAAGTGCTGCTGCCGCCTCCTCCTCCGTCAATTGTCTGTTCTCAACCATACTGGCCAGGGTGCTATCAAGTGCTGATGCCGCCTAATCCTCTGTCAATTGTCTGTTCTCAACCATACTGGCCTGGGTGCAGTCAAGTGCTGCCACCTCCTCCTCCGTCAATTGTCAATTGACATGGACTGCTCCAGTGGACATCTTCAATGCTGTCAAATGTTGTCGACCTGGCTGTCGACCACTATTTTTGCACTTTGATTTTTTCCACTTTTTTCATTGTAATAGCAACTGCAACTAAACGAAACTATACCCTATCAGACTCCCACTATTGTAGCTGCAATTATTCAGCCGTTATAGCAAGGTTCGTTTTAAGTTCGGTTCGTACGAATCCGAATTTCACGAAAGTTCGCCGAACCGAACTTTTCAAAAGTTCGCTCATCCCTACTGGAGACCAAAGTAGAGGCTATCTGGTGGGCATAACAGGTTATAGGACAGACTACTCAAGCACAGGGTAGTGGGAATTCCTCTCTGTTCTCCAGCAATCTTTATGGTAATCGCTGGCAACAATCAAGAACCACAAAGGCACTTCTCAGTACAGTTTTATCTGCTGTGTGCTCAAAACCACTACTGGATCATGGTAGGACCACTGTGTGATGTCTTACACCTCAGTTCAGAGATTAATTCATTCTTGACAGTAGTTCATACTTTTCTGATATTGCTCTGGAATCATATATTGTTTTATTATGTCCTGAAACTTCTGTTTTTCCAACCACCAACATCAATGAACAAGATTAAGGCTAAACTGACAACAAAAATGAACTAATCTGTCTTTTAATTGTATGGTTAAAGCTATAAAAAATTAATTGCCTTAGGAGCTGTATTTTTCGCAATATCAGTATTGATTTTCTTAAAGTGTAGATACATTTTCCTAAAATACAGATTTAGGGTAATTAGATGCTCAGTTTCCATAACCCTGAGCATTTTGGAAATTAAAATGTCCACCCTATAAAGAATGGCACAATAAAAGTATTTTACTGCTTTGATATAAAGATGTCCCAGTGTGCCGTGTATTGTGCCAAGTGGTTGATTATTTTGGACATTCCTCAAATTAGAAGTGGTGGTTTATCTGTGACATTTTCTTGAGTTACATTTGCAATTCTTCAACAGCAAACATTGCTTTCAGCTACATGGCAGCTTGATGATGAAAAGGGGAGAGATTTATGTCCAAAGGATCTCTGCCCAGTGTCGTTTACTTAGCATGGTGGGTATATACTGTATTCCAGCTTGTGAATACTAGAATACAGAGGCCAAGAAAAACATTCATATTAATGGTTTGTTACAATTTAATGTACAATATACTGAATAGCTTGTCCAATTCTTTTTATTTGCTGATGTAGAATGTGTTTTACTTTGGTCTGGATGATTTCCCTTCCTGATAGGTCAATACAAAAACTCTTCTTCTACACCTTGATATTTTTTCATTGAAAGATGTGAAAATAAAATGTTAATTTACTGTAATAGATTCTTGTTATTTTACCAAAGGCAAGTTGGATTGGCTCCACGTGGTTATAATGTGGATAAATGTTCATATAACATTGAACTCATTTCACAGAGATCTGGCTATTGTGACCATACCATAGTATGACTGTCTAAGACCAATGTTAGGCTGTTTCTCAGTACAGTAGTGGATAGAAATGAGTAGGGATGAGCGAACTTTTGAAAAGTTCGGTTCGGTTCGCTTCGGCAAACTTTCTTGAAGTTCGGATTCGTACGAACCGAACCTAAAACGAACCTTGCTATAACGGCTGAATAATTGCTTCTACAATAATGGGAGTCAGATAGGGTACAGTTTCGTTTATTTGCAGTTGCTATTACAATGAAAAAAGTGGAAAAAATCCAAGTGACTTCAACAACGGCGACGCAAAATCTACGCATATTTTAGAATCTACACTAATGCGTACGCTAATGCGAACATTCCCGCACAAATAACGAACATACAGTCTAGCGTTGTCAAAGGTACGCTACTTAACTAAATGAATATGTACGCATTAGCGTACGCATGCACTGCGTCCGCAAACATTCCTACACAAGTAACGAACATACAGTCTAGCGTTGTCAAAGGTACGCTACTTAACTGAATATGTACGCATTAGCGTACTCATATACTGCGTCTGCGAACATTCCTACTCAAGTAACGAACATACAGTGTAGCGTTGTTAAAAGTACGCTACTTAATGGAATACGTACGCATTAGCGTACATTCTCAATAAATATGCGTATATTTTGCGTCGCCGTTATTTTAACCAGATTCGTCACGAACTTTGTCAAAATTCGGTTCGGTGACGAACCGAACTTTTGGGAAAGTTCGTAACGAATCTGGTTCGTTACGGTTCGGTTCGCTCATCCCTAGAAATGAGCAAATAGCTCAAAATTGGATTATGGTTTGATTTGCTTGGCTAATTTGATGCGAGTCTGAACTTGGATGCAACTTGAATTTTTACAAAATTTGTGTTAAATCTGATTCATTTAGAATTAAATGTCTCATCTCTAGTAGTGTACATTTGTTATTTAGCCTATTAGAGGTTTTCTAGTTATTTTGTTTTTAGTTATGCCACATAGCATAATGAAAGAGTCATACTCACCTATTCCTCAACACTCTGATCCTGCATCCTGATTCCTGCTCGGCTATTTACTGGTCCCCAGTTTGTTTCCTTCCAGCCAAGTGTGGACATGGCCATGTGAGCCACTGGAGCCAATGGCTGGCTTTAGTGGTTACCTGTCCAAAGTGCTGGGGAGCAGGTGAGTGTGACATCTCAAACAGGTAACTGAAAACAAATAAAAAAAGTCCTGGAAAGTCTTTTTTTGCAGTATTAATTACATCATTTTGGGGAATATACTGTGTAATGTATTACAAACCTTTATGATTTTTTTGGATGGTGAGTAGACCTCCCCCAGGAATTACACTATATGTTGGATGTTTTCTCCATCTACTAACCTACTGTGCCTACACCTGATATCTCCATCTCATATCTCTATTTGACACTGATCTTTCCTTTACCCTATATATTCAATCACTTACCCGCTCATGCCAACAGCAGTTTAAAAACATCTCTAGAATCTGACCCTTTCTTACTGTGGAAACAACAAAAACACTCATTATTGCTCTGATCCATTCCTGTCTCGATTACTATAACACATTACTAATTGTTCTCCCCCTCACCAGACTTTCCCCTCTTCAATCTATTCTGAATTGAGCAGCCAGGCTCATATATCTGTCTAACTTCTACTGATGCTTCTGTCCTGTGTTGGCCTTTGCACTGGTTACCCATACAGTAAAGGATTCAATTTAAACTGCTCACTCTCACCCAAAATGCTCTACACAGTGCTGCACATCTCCTCCCTCATTTCTGTTTACCATCCTACCCATGCTCTCCTTTCAGCCAACAACTTACGACTAACATCCACGATAATCTGAATTTCCAAGCCTTTTCCAGATCTGCACCAGTTCTCTGGAATTCCCTACCTCAAGCAAATACGGTAAGTTATCTAATTCATAACACCTACAGTTTTAGGTGCTCCCTAAAAACATATCTTTTTAAATTTGCCTACCACATTCCCTGTTCTAACTCTCCTCCATTCAATGCCCCCCACAACTCCCTTTAGCATCATTCTTCTGAACCTGATCCATCATCAAATCTCCATGTCCCATACACTCAGAAGCACTTCAGATATTGGTTGGTGACTGGCTTATACAGCCTTATTTCCATCCCCCTATTGTGTTAAGGTGGCTGGACCATGGTATAAAAGAAGCACTCGTTACCTTCTGTGTCACCTCTATCTCGTCATAGATTGTAAGTAGAGATGAGCGAGCATACTCGTCCGAGCTTGGTGCTCGTTCGAGTATTAGGGTACTCGTAGGTACTCGCAGCTCGGACGAGTATCTCGCCATACTCGAGGAAATGGCAACTTCCGCATCGTGCTTTTTTGGCGCCTATAAACACAGCCAATCACAAGCCAGGAGACTCTACAGTACACCCAGCATCACGTGGGGCCCTTACATGTCCATAGCAGGGGTTGGCTGGCCTGATCAGGTGACCCTGGAATATACTAGTGACTGGCCGCGGCGCTCGGCTCAGATGCCGTCTGGATGTCGTTAGGGATAGAGCTGCTGCCTTTCAGGGACAGTGTTAGGGCCTGAATTTAGTTCTCAGTTAGGCAGGAATCACCCACAAAGAACCCAACAGCCCTTCTAAGGGCTAGAAGAATATTTTTTATGTCTCCTGGCTTCGCTGGCTGGCACTAGTAGTGCAGCTATCACCATATCTAACCCTGTTTTATTTTTATTGTTCTATCTCAGTGATACAAATCCATTTGCACACAGCAGTGTGGAACCATTTTGTGTGTCACAGTTCAGCACTGACTCACTCCAATCCATATATACTGTCCAGGTGACACTTTCTGTACGTCACAGAATACAACCAAGTCATTTGCTACCAATATCATCTACAGCTTGATCCAGAAAACTCTCTGTGCGACATTTGTCTGGGTCACAGACTAAATAGTCACCGTTAACAGGGTGTCAGTCAGTTCTACCATATTTCCTGCACGTCACGTTCCCAAAAAAAACAAAATATAAAAAAAAAATTATTTTTTCAGTTGTTTTAGCTCAGTGATACAAATCCATTTTACTCAGCTGCGTGTAACCTTTCTGTGTGTCACAGTTCAGCACATTCGCTCCGATCCGTATATACTGTCCAGGTGACACTTTCTGTGCGTCACACAATACAACCAAGTCATTTGCTACCAATATCATCTACCGCTTGATCCAGAAAACTCTCTGTGCGACATTTGTCTGGGTCGCAGACTAAATAGCCACCTTTAACAGGGTGTCAGTCAGTCCTACCATAGTTCCTGCACGTTACGTTCCCAAAAAAACAAAATTGTAAAAAAAATATAAAAAAACGAATATAATAAAAAAAAAAATTATTTTTCAGTTGTTTTAGCTCAGTGATACAAATCCATTTTACTCAGCTTTGTGTAACCTTTCTGTGTGTCACAGTTCAGCACATTCGCTCCGATCCGTATATACTGTCCAGGTGACACTTTCTGTACGTCACACAATACAACCAAGTCATTTGCTACCAATATCATCTACCGCTTGATCCAGAAAACTCTCTGTGTGACATTTGTCTGGGTCGCAGACTAAATAGCCACCGTTAACAGGGTGTCAGTCAGTCCTACCATAGTTCCTGCACGTTACGTTCCCAAAAAAACAAAATTGTAAAAAAAATATAAAAAACAAATATAATAAAAAAAAATTATTTTTTCAGTTGTTTTAGCTCAGTGATACAAATCCATTTTACTCAGTTTTTTGTGTAACCTTTCTGTGTGTCACAGTTCAGCACATTCGCTCCGATCCGTATATACTGTCCAGGTGACACTTTCTGTACGTCACACAATACAACCAAGTCATTTGCTACCAATATCATCTACCGCTTGATCCAGAAAACTCTCTGTGCGACATTTGTCTGGGTCGCAGACTAAATAGCCACCGTTAACAGGGTGTCAGTCAGTCCTACCATAGTTCCTGCACGTTACGTTCCCAAAAAAACAAAATTGTAAAAAAAATATAAAAAAACAAATATAAAAAAAAAAAATATTTTTTCAGTTGTTTTAGCTCAGTGATACAAATCCATTTTACTCAGCTTTGTGTAACCTTTCTGTGTGTCACAGTTCAGTACACTAGCTCCCATCCATATATACTGTCCAGGTGACACTTTCTGTACGTCACAGAATACAACCAAGTCATTTGCTACCAATATCATCTACCGCTTGATCCAGAAAATTGTCTGTGCGACATTTGTCTGGGTCGCAGACTAAATAGCCACCGTTAACAGGGTGTCAGTCAGTTCTACCATAGTTCCTGCACGTTACGTTCCCAAAAAAACAAAATTTTTTAAAAACTGTAAAAAAACAAATGTAAAAAAAAAATTATTTTTTCAGTTGTTTTAGCTCAGTGATACAAATCCATTCTACTCAGTTTTTTGTGTAACCTTTCTGTGTGTCACAGTTCAGCACATTCGCTCCGATCCGTATATACTGTCCAGGTGACACTTTCTGTACGTCACACAATACAACCAAGTCATTTGCTACCAATATCATCTACCGCTTGATCCAGAAAACTCTCTGTGCGACATTTGTCTGGGTCGCAGACTAAATTGCCACCGTTAACAGGGTGTCAGTCAGTCCTACCATAGTTCCTGCACGTTACGTTCCCAAAAAAACAAAATTGTAAAAAAAATATAAAAAAACGAATATAATAAAAAAAAAAATATTTTTTCAGTTGTTTTAGCTCAGTGATACAAATCCATTTTACTCAGCTTTGTGTAACCTTTCTGTGTGTCACAGTTCAGCACATTCGCTCCGATCCGTATATACTGTCCAGGTGACACTTTCTGTACGTCACACAATACAACCAAGTCATTTGCTACCAATATCATCTACCGCTTGATCCAGAAAACTCTCTGTGCGACATTTGTCTGGGTTGCAGACTAAATAGCCACCGTTAACAGTGTGTCAGTCAGTCCTACCATAGTTCCTGCACGTTACGTTCCCAAAAAAACAAAATTGTAAAAAAAATATAAAAAAAAAATATAAAAAAAAAAATTATTTTTTCAGTTGTTTTAGTTCAGTGATACAAATCCATTTTACTCAGCTTTGTGTAACCTTTCTGTGTGTCACAGTTCAGTACACTAGCTCCCATCCGTATATACTGTCCAGGTGACACTTTCTGTACGTCACACTATACAACCAAGTCATTTGCTACCAATATCACCTACCGCTTGATCCAGAAAACTCTCTGTGCGACATTTGTCTGGGTCGCAGACTAAATAGCCACCGTTAACAGGGTGTCAGTCAGTTCTACCATAGTTCCTGCACGTTACGTTCCCAAAAAAACAAAATTGTAAAAAAAATATAAAAAAACAAATATAAAAAAAAAATTATTTTTTCAGCTGTTTTAGCTCAGTGATACAAATCCATTTTACTCAGTTTTTTGTGTAACCTTTCTGTGTGTCACAGTTCAGCACATTCGCTCCGATCCGTATATACTGTCCAGGTGACACTTTCTGTACGTCACACAATACAACCAAGTCATTTGCTACCAATATCATCTACCGCTTGATCCAGAAAACTCTCTGTGCGACATTTGTCTGGGTCGCAGACTAAATAGCCACCGTTAACAGGGTGTCAGTCAGTCCTACCATAGTTCCTGCACGTTACGTTCCCAAAAAAACAAAATTGTCAAAAAAATATAAAAAAAAAAATATAAAAAAAAAAATATTTTTTCAGTTGTTTTAGCTCAGTGATACAAATCCATTTTACTCAGCTTTGTGTAACCTTTCTGTGTGTCACAGTTCAGCACATTCGCTCCGATCCGTATATACTGTCCAGGTGACACTTTCTGTACGTCACACAATACAACCAAGTCATTTGCTACCAATATCATCTACCGCTTGATCCAGAAAACTCTCTGTGCGACATTTGTCTGGGTCGCAGACTAAATAGCCACCGTTAACAGGGTGTCAGTCAGTCCTACCATAGTTCCTGCACGTTACGTTCCCAAAAAACAAAATTGTAAAAAAAATATAAAAAAACAAATATAAAAAAAAAAAAATATTTTTTCAGTTGTTTTAGCTCAGTGATACAAATCCATTTTACTCAGCTTTGTGTAACCTTTCTGTGTGTCACAGTTCAGCACATTCGCTCCGATCCGTATATACTGTCCAGGTGACACTTTCTGTACGTCACACAATACAACCAAGTCATTTGCTACCAATATCATCTACCGCTTGATCCAG